>JAKWJD010001761.1:38450101-38470101 GCA_027705065.1 Solanum peruvianum
ATTGTGTTGTTTCATGTTGTGATTATGTAAATGGTGTTGGATTATAATGATGATACTGTGGAATCTTAAAAACCTTAAATCCACTATATTAATGATGATGCCTTGATATAAAGAAGGCTTGATGAACTAAAAGAATGAGGTTAATGGATTGGGTGTCACGAACTGACATGTAGTATTAGGGGATCGGGTGTCACGAACCGACACGTAGTATTAGGGGATCGGGTGTCACGAACCGACACGTAGTATGAGGGGATCGGGTGTCACGAACCGACACGTAGTATTAGGGGATCAGAGTGTCACGTTCTGACACAAGAAGAATAAAGAGAATAAATCTGGAATTATGTTAATATACTCAATTTAAAGAACCTATTTCCCAAATGAGTATGGTGTAGAGGCTTGAGTCCTCCTAGGTGTGCTTGGTGTTGTGGCCGATGGTTTTTGTACTTGTTGTTGTCACCTTATGAGTATTGTAGTTGATTTTATGTTATTATTCGGTATATATTGCTTTCTATTTTGAGTTGGCCAATGATACCTTCTCAGTACATGTTCCTTGTACTGACCCCTACTCGTATTTTTCTTTTTGTTATCTGTGGAGTGCAGCAACGTGCCATCAACTTCAACTCGTCCGCAACTCTAGCCAGTCTCCAGCATATCAGATTTCAGGGTGAGCTATTATTCCTAGCTCGGACTGGATTCTTTCCTTCATGTCTTGATGTCTTGAAGTTCGGACATGGACGATCTCTTTTACTTATTTTAGTTTCTTAAATACTCCTAGATTAGAAATTTGAGGATAGATGTTCTTGGTGTGATGACTTCCAGATTTTGGGGATAATAGTTGGTAAACTTTAGAATGTTTATGTATTGGTTTTATTAATAAGATTTAGAGTCTTCCGCATTATGTTTTGTTCATTATGGTTGAAATGTTGGGGTTTAGATTTGTTGGTTCGCTCACATAGTAGGATAAGTGTGGGTGCCACTCGCGGCTCGTTTTGGGTCGTGACAAACTTGGTATCAGAACATTAGGTTCGTTGGTCTCATCACACAAGAACGAGTCTAGTAGAGTCTTGAGGAACGGTAGGGGGACGCCTTTACTTTTCTTTGAGAGGCTATAGGACTTTAGGAAAATTCCATTCTTTCTTTCTTCCGTTCTATTACTTGGATCCAATTGGTATCTAGGTGATACAAATTTGTATCTGACATCCTCACTCTATTTCGCAGATGGTTAGAACTAGAGCAAAAACTGTGTCAACACCAACACCGGCAAGACAGGATGCGTCTGAGCCAGCCACTGGGGCTGTAGCTCGAAGAGGAGCAGTGGCAAGAGGCCGTGGTAGAGGTCGCGGGAGGACGTCCTCTAGAGGTAGAGGACAAACACCTGGTCCAGCTAGTACTAGTAGTCGTCAAAAATCTTGGTAGTCCCTCAATGTTTGACTTCCAATTCACGTAAATCATTAGACACGTCCTCATTAAAATTATATAACACATTTTAGAACCTTATAGACTCATGAAAAATATTTTAGGATCCAAATTATCTTATGTCGTTTAAGTGGTATTAAAATCTCCCTCACTTGGACAACATTCATCCTCGAATATCACTTGCCACTCTCCGAACACTTTCAAGAGTAGAGAATCAGTTATCAGCCCATACAAATAAAACATAACACATGATAATACACAAAATTTAGTGGAAAACATTAATTTCATATAATCAAGAGACTCACAGTGTATTCTGCACCAGCACCTCAGGTTCCGGGAGTACCACATACAGTTGTTGTGGCTCCCCGCATGGATGCCTCATTGGAAGTAGGCATGTTTCCTCGATTGACTACAGGGCCTATAATGACGAGTGATCAGCATGAACTTTTCACTAGATTCTTGAAGTTGAAACCTCCAGTCTTCAAGGGTGCTGAATCTGAGGATGCCTACGATTTTCTGGTTGATTGTCATGAACTGCTATATAAGTTGGGAATAGTAGAACGATTTGGCGTTGAGTTTGTGACCTATCAGTTTCAGGGGAACGCCAAAATGTGGTGGCGGTCATATGTTGAGTGTCAACAAGCACATGCACCACCTATGACTTGGGCCTCATTCTCTAGCTTATTTATGGAGAAGTATATACCCCGAACTTTGAGGGATAGGAGGAGAGATGACTTCCTGAGCCTAGAGCAAGGCAGGATGTCGATTACTGCTTATGAGGCTAAGTTTCGTGCACTATCCAGGTATGCCACCTAGCTTTGCTTCAGTCCACAAGAGCGAATTCGTCGTTTTGTGAAGGGATTGAGGTCAGATTTGCAGATCCCAGCCTTACAGGTAGCCGCTGCAGCAAAATCCTTTCAGGAAGTGGTTGATTTTGTAATAGAGGTGGAGGGGGTGAAGCCAGATGACTTCACCCTGGCGCCTACATCTAAGAAGTTCTGTAAGGGAGGTGAGTTTGGTGGGTCTTACTCCAGAGGGCAGAGTTCAGGAGGTTACCCAGCCCGACCTATTCAGTCTTCACTGCAAGTTGTAGCTGGGGTCCATCGCAGACCAGTCAGTATTTCTCTGAGCTTGGAGGTTATCCCCAGACTTCGTCGTTCTCACAAAGACCTATGCTTGACCCCAGAGAGTGTTATGGATGTGGGGAGACTGGACATATTAGGAGATATCGTCCAAAACAGAGCTACAGACCCCTAATGGTCAGAGGTAGAGGTGGTCATGGGAGAGGCCGCCATTCTGGAGGACGTGGTGGTCAAGGTAATGGTGGTCACCAAATCAACCGGGGTGGCGGGCAAGCTGGAGCTACTGCAGCGCAACATGGTAGGGGCAACGGGCAGGCAGGTGATAGGGCCCATTGTTATGATTTCCCCGGGAGATCTGAAGCAGAGACATCTGATACTGTTATCACAGGTAATCTTTTGGTTTGTGATTGCATGGCTTCTGTATTATTTGATCCCGGATCCACATTTTCATATGTATCTTCCTCATTTGCTACTGGTCTTGATTTACATTGTGATTTGCTTGACATGCCTATTTGTGTCTCTACTCTTGTGGGTGAGTCTGTGATAGTTGAGAAGGTGTATAGGTCTTGTCTTGTTACTTTTGTGGGGAACAATACTCATGTAGACTTGATTATTCTAGAGATGGTTGATTTCGATGTAATTCTGGGTATGACTTGGCTTTATCCAAATTTTGCAATCTTGGATTGTAATGCTAAAACGGTAACATTGGCCAAGCCTGGGACAGATCCGCTAGTGTGGGAGGGTTACTACACTTTCATTCCAGTTCGTATCATCTCTTTTCTTCGTGCTAAGAGAATTGTTAGTAAGGGTTGTTTAGCTTTCTTGGCACATCTCAGGGATGATACTTCCCAAGTACCTTCGATTGAGTTTGTTTCGATAGTCCATGAGTTTTTGGATGTGTTTCTTGGACACCTTCCTGGTATGCCACCGGATAGGGATATTGACTTTTGCATTGATCTGGAGTCGGGTACTCGCCCCATTTCCATACCCCCTTATAGAATGGCTCCCGCTGAGTTAAGGGAGTTAAAGGCCCAACTTCAAGAGTTGTTGGGTAAAGGTTTTATTAGGCCAAGTGCATCCCCTTGGGGTGCTCCTATTTTATTTGTGAAGAAGAAGGATGGAAGTTTTCGAATGTGCATAGACTACAGGCAACTGAATAAGGTAATGGTTAAGAACAAGTATCCTCTTCCTCGCATTGACGATTTGTTCGATCAGTTAGAAGGTTCTTGTACCTTCTCAAAAATCGATTTGAGATCTGGTTATCATCAATTTAAAATACGGGCAACGGATGTGCCAAAGACTGCTTTTTGAACCAGGTATGGGCATTATGAATTCTTAGTAATGTCTTTCGGGCTTACGAATGCCCCTGCTGCTTTCATGAGTCTGATGAACGGGATTTTTAAGCCATATCTAGATCTCTTTGTCGTTCTGTTCATTGATGATATACTGGTATAACCAAAGAGCAGGAAAGAACACGAGGAGCACTTGAGAATTGTGTTGGAAGTGTTGATGGAGAAAAGGCTTTATGCCAAATTCTCCAAGTGTGAGTTTTGGCTAGATTCAGTGTCCTTCTTGGAGCACGTGGTTTCTAAGGATGGAGTAATGGTGGATCCTTTTAAGATTGAAGCGGTGAAGAGTTGGGTAAGACCTACTAATGTTACAGAGGTAAGGAGCTTTGTTGGTTTAGCTAGCTACTACCGTCGATTTGTCAAGGGATTTCCTTCTGTTGCTTCCCAATTGACAAATTTGACTAAGCAGAATGTTCCATTTTTATGGTCTGACGAATGTGAAGAAAGCTTCCAGAACCTCAAGACCCTGTTGACTACTGCACCAATTCTTACCCTGCCAGTGGAAGGAAAGAATTTTATTGTTTATTGTGATGCATCTTATTCTGGTTTGGGTGCAGTGCTAATGCAAGAGAAGAATGTAATTGCTTATGCTTTGAGGCAATTAAAGGTGCATGAACGTAATTATTCGACCCATGATTTGGAGTTAGCTGCAGTAGTGTTTGCATTAAAGCAATGGAGACATTATCTATATGGGGTTAAGTGTGAAGTCTATACAGATCATCGTAGTTTACAGTATGTCTTTACTCAGAAAGATTTGAATTTGAGACAGAGCATATGGATGGAACTACTGAAGGACTATGATATTACTATATTGTATCACCCAGGAAAAGCTAATGTGGTGGCAGATGCTTTAAGTAGAAAAACAGGGAGCATGGGAAGTCTAGCCCACTTACAGGTTTCTAGACGCCCATTGGCTAGAGAGGTTCAGACTCTGGCTAATGACTTTATGAGGCGGGAAGTACTAGAGAAAGGAGAATTTTTGGCCTGTGTGGAGGCAAGATCTTCTTTTCTTGACAAGATTAAGGGAAAGCAGTTTACTGATGAGAAGCTGAGCCGAATTCGAGATATGGTATTGCAAGGAGAGGCTAAAAAGGCAATAATTGATGAGGAAGGCGTTTTGAGAATTAATGGAAGGGTATGTGTGCCCCGTGTTGATTATTTGATCCACACTATTCTTACAGAGGCGCATAGTTCAGGATATTCTATACATCCTGGTGCAACCAAGATGTATCGTGACCTAAAGCAACATTTTTGGTGGAGTAGAATGAAGCGTGACATTGTTGATTTTGTCGCCCAATGCCCGAATTGTCAGCAGGTAAAGTATGAACACCAGAGGCCCGGAGGAACACTTCAGAGAATGCCCATTCATGAATGGAAGTGGGAAAGAATTGCAATGGATTTCGTAGTTGGTCTTCCAAAGACATTGGGTAAGTTTGATTCAATTTGGGTAACTTACAATGCAGAGAAGTTAGCCAAACTCTATATCTCAGAAATTGTTCGATTGCATAGGGTTCCACTCTCCATCATATCAGATAGAGGTACGCAATTTACTTCTAAGTTTTGGAGGACATTGCATGCTGAATTAGGTACTAGGTTGGACCTTAGTACTGCGTTTCACCCTTAGACCGATGGTCAGTCTGAGCGAACGATTTAAGTTTTGGAGGATATGCTTCGTGCATGTATGATAGAATGTGGTGGTCATTGGGATAGCAGAATTCTCATACAATAATAGCTATCACTCAAGTAATGATATGGCCCCATATGAGGCACTGTATGGGAGGAGATGTAGGTCTCCCATTGGTTGGTTTGATGCATTTGAGGTAAGACCATGGGGTACCGATCTCTTGAGGGAATCATTAGAGAAAGTGAAATTTATTCAAGAAAAGCTTTTAGCAGCTCAAAGTAGGCAGAAGGAATATGCAGATCGAAAGGTTAGAGACTTGGAGTTCATGGAGGGTGAACAAGTCTTGCTGAAGGTTTCACCCATGAAAGGGGTGATGCGGTTTAGTAAGCGAGGTAAGCTTAGTCCGAGGTATATTGGTCCATTTGAAGTTCTGAAGCGCGTGGGGGAGGTAGCTTATGAATTGGCATTACCTCCAGGACTCTCAGGAGTACACCCTGTATTTCATGTGTCTATGCTGAAAAGATACCATGGGGATGGAAACTACATATTCGTTGGGATTCGGTTCTTCTTGATGAGAATTTGTCTTATGAGGAGGAGCCTATTTCTATTCTAGATAAAGAAATCCGCAAGTTGAGATCAAGAGAGATTGCATCCATCAAAGTTCAATGGAAGAATCGGCCAGTTGAAGAGTCCACTTGGGAGAAGGAGACTGATATGCAAGAATGATACCCACACCTTTTTACAGATTCAGGTACTCTTTCTTGCCCTTGTTTTTCTTCTTGTGATCGTTCGAGGACGAACTATCGGTAAATTGGTATCTATTGTAACGACCTGTTTAGTCGTTTCTAACCGCAGAATTACTTTTGATAAAAACTGACTGTGTCGACGGACCACACGATGGACCGTCATGGTCATGACGGATCGTCGAGGATCTCTGTCCCAAAACACTTAAACTCTGAAAGTTGGGTACAGGGATCAACTCTCTGAACTTTACGACGGAACTGCAGCACGGACTGTCGTAGCCACGACGGACCGTCACAGACCTTTTTACTGAAATTGAGTCTCTGAACTTTGTGACGGACATGCAGGATGGACCGTCGCAGGTACGACGGGCCGTCACGAGTGGCGTAACCTCGACTGGGTCGGATTTCTGCTAAAAGTTTTTAAGGGACGTTTTGGACTATTCATGCTTATAATTATGAAATTAGTGGGGTAAGTTTAATAATTTAATTACTTGGGGGTTAAAGGAGATAACCTTGAAATAAATAGTGGGTTACTTTTATCATCTTTTACACTTAATTATATGATAATTAGGGTAAAAGAATGAGATTTTGAATAAGGAAAAATAGAAAGAACAAAGAGAAGAGGGGAGAACGAACGAGAGAGGGAGAAGTGAAGAGGAAAGCAAAGGCATTGAGGAGTAGCTTGTTTGATCACGATTCTTCGGTGGAGGTAGGTTATGGTTTATGTTATTTCATAGTAAACTCTAAATAGCGATTGATATGTATTGGGCGGTATTGTAAAGTCTTCTATATGCTTAATTGTGTTGTTGCATGTTGTGATTATGTAAATGGTGATGGATTATAATGATGATACTGTGGAATCTTAAAAACCGTAAATCCACTCTATTAATGATGATGCCTTGATATAAAGAAGGCTTGATGAACTAAAATAATGAGGTTAATGGATCGGGTGTCACGAACCGACACGTAGTATTAGGGGATCGGTGTCACGAACCGACACGTAGTATTAGGGGATCGGGTGTCACGAACCGACACGTAGTATTAGGGGATCGGGTGTCACGAACCGACACGTAGTATTAGGGGATTGGGTGTCACGAACCGACACGTAGTATTAGGGGATCGGAGTGTCACGTTCCGACACAAGAAGAATAAAGAGAATGAATCTGGAATTATGTTAATATACTCAATTTAAAGAACCTATTTCCCAAATGAGTATGGGGTGGAGGCTTGAGTCCTCCTAGGTGTGCTTGGTGTTGTGGCCGATGGTTTTTGTACTTGTTGTTGTCACCTGTTAAGTATTGTAGTTGATTTTATGTTATTATTCGATATATATTGCTTTCTATTTTGAGTTGGCCGATGATACCTACTCAGTACGTGTTCTTTGTACTGACCCCTACTCGTATTTTTCTTTTTGTTATCTGTGGAGTGCAGCAACGTGCCATCAACTTCAACTCGTCTGCAACTCTAGCCAGTCTCCAGCATATCAGATTTCAAGGTGAGCTATTATTCCTAGCTCGGACTGGATTCTTTCCTTCACGTCTTGATGTCTTGAAGTTCGGACATGGACGATCTCTTTTACTTATTTTAGTTTCTTAAATACTCCTAGATTAGAAATTTGAGGATAGATGTTCTTGGTGTGATGACTTCCAGATTTTGGGGATAATAGTTGGTAAACTTTAGAATGTTCATGTATTGGTTTTATTAATAAGATTTTGAGTCTTCCGCATTATGTTTTGTTCATTATGGTTGAAATGTTGGGGTTTAGATTTGTTGGTTCGCTCACATAGTAGGATAAGTGTGGGTGCCACTCGCGGCTCGTTTTGGGTCGTTACAGTATATCAACACCTTCAACTTAAATTCGTTGTTTGTCCTCAAGCGACGCACTATGACTTACTACACAAAATTTGTACAATAGAATCCATGTTTTATCCTTTACAATTATTTGGCTATCAATCCCGATTAATCTCATCATGTTTATGCATGCTATCACTATTAGGCTTCAATTATGTGGAATCGGACCATGACACAAACTCACCATGCACTAACACCAATCCTCTTCAATTTCTCACCGAGGTGCTAATATTTTTGGTAATGAAACTACTGTCCTCACTTCAAAACAAAATCCTCATTTTTCACACAATGATTTCAGTTTGAGTATAAGGATTACTTTTCAACACTCACTCTCAGAACAAATTCACACTCATTAATACCTATTGCCATAAGTTTGCCCTTATTTTCACTGCTTTAAGTTCGCTATACAACCCTTAGGATCACAATAAGACTTTCTTAGCTTGTAACATGGACTCAGGGTCAGGTAGGGTATATTTAGGTATACTTTAGTGAATTTTTGCCCTCCTTGACATATCGGCTAAACATACCATTTTCTATCATTTTATCTCGCCCTGTTTCTTATATTCTTTCACCTTGCTATTTTCTCTTCTTTCTTTATTTGTGTAAGTGACTCTCTTCTTTTCTTTCTTGTATTTTTTTTATTTTTTTTCTTTTTCTTTACTTTTCTTTAAACTAATTCTTGAGTCACTTTACTTTTGTTCTTTCTCTCTCTTTGTTCTTTCAACCCAACTTTCCAGAGCATTCCTCATAATAGCCACCCTCAACTCATGGCTTTGCCATGAGTCAAAGTACACAATACCCAAAGTTGGGTCAGGGCCACAAAAAAGGTTTTTTACTACATTAGCCACCCTCAACTTATTCTTTTGGCATAAGCTGAGGTGCACATGTCCAAGGAGGGACCAGGGCCAACACATTATTCCCAGAAAAGATCGGTTGGGGTGAAAAAGAAAGGTCTAATTTAAGCTCAGATCATTTGGATCAAAGAAGGATAAATTTCATTTGGTTTTCTTTTATTTAGGCTAAAAATGGACTATATTGAATAATGGCCTATGATCCTTTCCTAATTGTCTATTACAGCTTAATTTTAGCAGGACTAACCAGGCAAGTTCTAGCTCAGTACAAATAGTGGACTATTCAAATCTTCCTCACACTCACTTGACATCTCATCACTCTACCAGATTATCAGACACCTAGTTCGAATTTTAGACTTAGGGTAATGCAGTGGGTGTACCTCTATGTCATGCTTAGAACCACACACTTATCAATTTCTATGCCCAGTCATGCATCATTTTCTATTTTATCAGGATATCATTTTAGCCATCATGTTCTAGAATTAAACTATGTACACAAGATATAGACATGCCGGTTCAACAGAAAAAGTAATCAGTCTCTTAGGGAAAAAGAACACAGGCAAAAAAACTCCAAAAGAGGATAGTGAATTGGGCTACTCAGACTTCACCCTAGCACTCACTTACCCCCAACAAAAAAACATGCAATTGTCCCCAATGCATAAAAAATTGAAATACTAGAGTGGTAGGTGAAGCAAACCTGTGGCGCAAAGCGCCGATGATCAGCAAGCTGGTGGGTGCGATTCCCCGGAACCCACTTCCTCTGTAATCTGGACACCCTCAGTGGTGTCCTCAGTAACAACAACACTATCTCCCGCTATCTCCACAGTGCCTCCCGCTATCTCCACAGTTCGGGAGCTAGACGCCTCAGCCGCTAACTCTCCTGGTCTCATCTGGTGCACCTCCTCCTCATTTTATGCAACATATCCTCAACTCGCACCATACTACCTCCACCATCCCTAGGAGTAACTTCACGATTTTGAGGAGGAACATAGGGCCCATTCCTGTCATTTCTATTACCATAGTTACCCCTGTTGAAGTTGTTATCGCGGTTATAGTTTCCATCTCTGACATAATGACCCTCATGGTTGTAATTACCATAGTTCCGACCTTGTCTCCCTTGACCTAGGCGCCAATTCTCCTGATTAGAGCCTTGGGCACTTGGTCGGAAACCCCCCCGTCTGCTCAGTTACCGCATAGAAATCCTCCTCATAATAACACTCATCATTTTGTGGCGGTGGTTTCGACAAGTAGTTGACTGCATTTATCTTTTCTGCACCCCCAGTGACATGTTTTAGTACCAACCCAAGCTCAGTTCTCATCTGAGCCATTTCTTCACGAATCTCATCTGTGGCTGGGTTGTGAGTGGACTGCACTGCGAAGGTGTTTCTCCCGGTATCTGACTTCCTAGTACTCTAAGATTTATTATTCTGGGAGATTTTCTCTAATTTTTCAGCAATCTCAGCATAAGGACACTCCCCATAAGATCCACTTGCTATAGTGTCCAACACTGCTTTAATATTATCATCCTGTCCCCGATAGAAGTATTCCTTCAGTGACTCATCATCTATACGGTGATTTGGGACACTTCTCAAGAACGAGGTGAATCTATCCCAAGAACTACTAAGTGACTCTCCTGGTAGTTCCAAAAAGTTGTTCACTCTGTCTTTGTGGTTTAGTTTATTGGATACCGGATAGTAGCGTGCTAAGAAGACATCCCTTCGAAAATTGAGTTATAAGGGAGCTCAGTGAACCATATAGTAGCCTCTCCCGTCAGTGAGAGAGGAAACACTTTGAGCCCTATTACATCTAAGTCCAAGTCAGGTCTCTCTACACAACTTTTACACACTGCCCTTACCTTAGATATATGGGCATGTGGATCCTCAGAAGGTAGCCCTGAAAACAAACCTCTGGCAGTGAGCATTTGCATCAGGCTACTAGTTACCACAAAGGTGTGGCCTGTGGGTAGAGGAGGCAAAACAAGTGGCCCATTGGAGTCTGCTATGTTATCATAGCCTCTGTAGTATGCTTGGGGCCGTGGAACGGGATTTTGTTCCCTCTGTTGGTGCTCACCCGGAGCATCGGGAACAACTGACCATGAACATCAACCGGAGCTGGGATGTTTTGGTTTGGATCATCATCATTGATTTCCAAGTTTCAATTCATGTTGCGTAGTGTACGCTGTAATTCGTGATCGTAGGGAAACAAGGGTTCTCTTCCTCTTCGTGCATTTGGCATAAAAGGAGGTTGGTTATCCACAAATCAAAAAACAATAAAAAAAAGTTGAATCAAGAAAATATAAACTAAATTATAGTAATAAGTTTAAGTTAATCTAAAAGCTATAATCCCCGGCAACGGCGCCAAAATTTGATACGCTCAAACTACTTCTCAAATAAGAAGTAAAGCGGTCGTGTCAAGTTAATAACCCAACTAGTGAGGTTGGGATCATTCACATGAGGAAAATAGTTTAGACTTAACTTCAATCTATTATTACTATTGTTCAGTCAATTACTTCCTTGGAAGGTAAAAGAAATAAAAGGGGGGTTTCTATTTCTAATTGAATGAAAATAACTAACGAAATTGAAAGAGACACTTAACAGCTTCGAATGTTGAAGTTTAATCAATTAATCAAAGTAAATAGGCTTTACGTGTTCCACACAGGTTCATAACTTGATTATTCTAACTATAACAGTTCTTTCCTAGTATCTTGCATGCAAAGTGATAAGTTATGTATTTCTAAATCCTTGGTCTGGCATCTAGAAAATCTCATTCCGCACCTTGGTACGGCTACGTGTGTTGCTATCCTAACCCTTATATTTACCTCATATTAAGCATTGTATTCGATATTTGACTGAGTTATTACCTCGTACCAATCAATACTAGCCTATTAGATAGTGTACACTAAATCTATGTTGATAATTCTTTTCCTATTATCTACCTCCTTGGTGCGGCAAGTAGCATTAAGGTGAGTTCTAACGTTGGCCATCCGTTAAAAAGACTTCTAAGCGAAAGAATTATTAATACATGCAAGACACTATTCTAGAATTGTTATTTTAGTTATGTTTTACCTTATTATTTGCCTATGGTTCCCACAACCCTAGTTATGGAGTTTAGTTACCCATAGTCATAATCACAATATTCAAATATATGATATAAGAATTCATGTACTTACTTCAATGAGAAAGAGTAAAATCCGAAAGTTTGCTTGATTAATCAGTAAAAGTCACCAACAATCAATGATAAAAGTCTCAAGATAATAAATGATCTCTCAAAGAGTCTACAAAATAATCAAGAGTTTCACAATATTCAAAAGTCTAACAATGGTCAAGAGTCTAACAATACGAAGTCTACTAATACGGTGTCTAACAATAAGGAGTCTAACCTCAAAAACGAGGTTTTTCGAACTATTTATAGAAATTAAAAACCTAATTAAACAAGGACTCTATTTGCTGGAAATCTGTCAAAACGCGGCTGGGTCGACGGACCTCGCGACGGATCGTCGTTGTCACGACGGACCGTCATGGACTCCATTGTCTCATACTTCTGCAATTTCTTCTGCTGCTCTCTTCATTACCCTCAACGGGAAGTATGACGGATCGTCACAGACACGACGGTCCGTCGAGGGTCTTCGTTCCAAAATACTTAAACTCTTGGAAAATGGGTACTGGGATTACTTCTCTGAACTTCATGACGAACCTGCAGGACGGACCGTCATAGACACGACGGACCGTCATGGACTCCGTAACCCCACACTTGGTCAGACTTCCCCATCTTTCTTCAGCAACTGCACTACGCTGCCACCTACGGACCGTCACAAGCATGACGGGCCGTCACAGGCTCCGTAGGTGGTCTCTTCTGCATTTCTTCGCTCACAAACCTCCGCATTCATCTTTGGACAGATTTCCTGAAAATAGGGAGAAACTTATATAAAAATTAGCACAAAAAGGCTTTTGGACACACTAAACTTAAGGAAAAGGTATTAATAATACCGTGAAACCACGGTATATCACCTAATGTATAAAAATGCAGCCAGGCCAAAAGCTACTTTTTTGTTGAATAGGAAGCTATCAGCAGTGGATAGACTTGCTAAATGGGGAATGCCACTTGATAAAACTTGTGTTTTATGCAAAAGTGCAGATAAAACTATGGATCATATGTTCATCCAATGTCAATATGCTGGAGAGGTTTGGGAGAGACTATTAAGGTGGATTGATAATCACAGTAACAGACCATGGACATGGACACAGTTTATACAATGGAGCATTCAAAATTGGAAAGGGAAGACTACAAGAGCACAACTACTCAAGAGGATACTTCCTAAAGGAGTTTATCGATAGTGGAATGAGAGAAACAAGAAAATTTTTGAAGACAAGAGTTGCTTGATAGATGAAATAGTTAGGAAGATAGCCTATATAACTATTGCTAGATCTTCTACTAGTATTAAAAATGTTATTATTCATAGGAAGATTTGAGTTATAGTTATTAGAGTAGGTGTTAAAGTGAAGTGTAGTAAGACTTAAGCATGCTATGTTAGCTGCTTGTTTTATATTGTTTTGGCTCGGTAATTAATAAAAAATTAGTTACCAAAAAAAAATAATAGCAACAACAACAACAACAATAATAATAGTAACAACAACAACAACAACAACAACAATAATAATAATAATTATAATAATAACAATAATAATAATAACAATAATAATAACAACAACAATAATAATAATAGTAATAATAACTATAATAATAATTATAATAATAATAATAATAATAATAACAATAATAACAATAATAATAATAATAAGAATAATAAAATTAATTTAATAATAATTATAATAATAATAATAAATAAATAATAATAATAACAACACCAATAAAGATAATAATAATAACCACACAACAACAAATACAACAACAAAAACAATAATAATAATAATAATAATAATAATAATAATAATAATAATAATAATAATAATGATAATAATAATAATAATAATAACAATAACAATAAGAATAATGATATTAATAACAATAACAATAATAATAATAACTATAACGACCTGTTTAGTCGTTTTGAGCAGCAGATTTTATTTCTAGAAAACTGGCTGAAACGACGGACCCCACGACGGACCGTCACAGGCACGACGGGCCGTCGCAGGGTCTCGTTTCAATATACATAGGAATTCTGAAATTGGGTACTGAAAATCGACTCTCTGAACTTCGTAACGGACTTGCAGGACGGACCGTCACAGGTGTGACGGACCGTCACAGAATCCTTAGTGAAAAATAGAGTTCTGATCGTTACGACGACCTGTGTGACGGACCGTCGCAGGCACGACGGGCCGTCACAGGTTGCGTAATCCCAGTTGGAGTCGGATTTCGGTTAAGTTTTAAGGGACGCTTTGGACTATTCTTTCCTTAATTATAAAGTTAGAGGGTTAATATTAATAAGTCTAACTACTTGGGGGTTAGAAGAGGTAACCCTAAGTTAATTAGTGGGCTATTATTGCCATCTTTATTCTTAATTATATGTGAATTAGGGTAAGAGAAAGAGGGTTTGAATAAAGAAAATAGAAAGAACAAGACTAAAGGAAAGAAAGTCGAACGAGAGAGAAGAGAAAGAGGAGAACAAAGCTTGGGAAATTGCTTGTTGATTCCAATTCTTCGGTGGAGGTAGGTTATAGTTTTCATGCTATTCGTAGTAGACTCTTAATAGCGAATGATATGTATTGGTAGTATTGTAAACCTGTCTATATGCTTAATTGTATGCTTGCATGAATATGATTATGTGATTTTGATAAAACAAGCATGATGAAAACTATTGAATCCCAAATCTTGAAAGAAACTTTAATCTACTTATCAATGATGATGCCTTGGTATAAAAGAAGGCTTGGTGAATTAAAGTAATGGGATTGATGATGCCTTGGTATAGAGAAGGCTTGATGAACGGATAGAATGAGATTAGTGGATCGGAGTGTCACGTTCCGACACATATAGGGGATCGGAGTGTCACGTTCCGACACATAGTATTAGTGGATCGGAGTGTCAGGTTCCGACACATAGTATTAGTGGGACGGGTGTCACGAACCGACACATAGAATTAGGGGATCGGAGTGTCACGTTCCGACACATAGTATTAGTGGGACGGGTGTCACGAACCGACACATAGAATTAGGGGATCGGAGTGTCACGTACCGACACATATAGGGGATCGGAGTGTCACGTTCCGACACATATAGGGGATCAGAGTGTCACGTACCGACACATATAGGGGATCGGGTGTCACGAATCGACACGTAGAATTAGGGGATCGGAGTGTCACGTGCCGACACATAGTGGTAGGGGATCGGAGTGTCACGTACCGACACAAGAGGAAGAAAGATAATGAATCTTGAAAGATGATAAATATACTCAATCTAATAAACTTAATTCCCAAATGAGTATGGTATTGAGGCTTGAGCCCTCATGGATGAACTTGATGGTACTTGTTGATGATTATAGTACTTGTTGTTGCTACATGTTGAGTTTATAGTTGATTTATAATATTACATCGATATATACTGTTTTCTATTTTGAGTTGGCCGATGATATCTACTCAGTACTTGTGGTTGTACTGACCCCCTACTTTTATGTTTTCTTCTTTGTTATTTGTGGAATGCAGCAAACGTTCCGTCAACTTCAACTCAACAGTAGATCTAGCCAGTCTTCACTACCTTCGGAAATTCAGGGTGAGCTAATGCGTCTAGCTTGGACTGGATCTTCTTCTTCAAGTCTTGATGCCTTGAACTTCCGGCATGGACTAGCTTTTATTTGTTTTAGGTTCTTAGACGTTTTTAGTTTAGTAATTTGAGGATAGATGTTCTTGTGATGATGACTTCCAGATTTTGGGGATAATAATAATAGTTTTGAATTGTTTTATTAATGAGTTTAAGTCTTCCGCGTTATTTTCTGTTGATATATCTTGAAATGTTAAGGTTTAGATGGGTTGGTTCGCTCACATAGGAGGGTAAATGTGGGTGCCAGTCGCGTCCCCGATTTGGGTCGTGACAAACTTGGTATCAGAGCATTAGGTTCATTGGTCTCATCACACAAGAACGAGTCTAGTAGAGTCTTAAGGAACGGTAGGGGGACGCCTTTACTTTTCTTTGAGAGGCTATAGGACTTTAGGAAAATTCCATTCTTTCATTCTTTCTTTCGTGCTTATACTTGAGTCCAATTGGTATCTAGGTGATACAAATTGGTATCTGACCATCTTCACTCTATTTCGCAGATGGTTAGAACTAGAGCAACGACCGCACCAGCAGCCACAACGGCAAGACAAGAAACGACTGAGCCAGCCACTGGGGCTGTGGCTCGAGGAAGAACAGCGGTAAGAGGCCGTGGAAGAGGTCGTGGGAGGACGTCCTATAGAGGAAGAGGACGAGCCCCTAGCCCATCTGATACTAGGGCGGTGACTCCTCCACCGACTGAGGAGGTAGTAAGAGAGGGTGAGGAAGGGGAAACTGAACAAGAGCAGAATGAGGAATTGCCACCCCAACCTACCCCAGAGATGATCAATCAGGTTCTTGCTTACCTTAGCGGGTTATCTGATCACGGTCAGGCACCTCCAGTGGTTTCTGCACCAACACCTCCGGTTTCAGAGGTGCGACATGCCGCTGCTGGGGCTCCCCGCATGGATGCATCATTGGAGATAGGCACATTTCCACGTCTGACTACTGGGCCTATAATGACTAATGATCAGCATGAACTTTTCAGTAAGTTCTTGAAATTGAAACCTCCAGTCTTCAAAGGTGTTGAATCAGATGGGTATAGTAGAGCGGTTTGGTGTCGAGTTCGTGAGCTATCAGTTTCAAGGGAACGCCAAAATGTGGTGGCGGTCACATGTTGAGTGTCAACCAACAGAGGCACCACCTATGACTTGGGAATCATTCTCTAGCTTGTTTATGGAAAAAGATATCCCAAGGACTTTGAGAGATAGAAAAAGGGATGAGTTCTTGAGTCTAGAGCAAGGTAGGATGACGGTTAACGCATATGATGCCAAATTCCGTGCATTATCCAGGTATGCCACCCAACTTTGTTTCAGTCCACAAGAATGGATTCGCCGTTTTGTGAAGGGGTTGAGGTTAGAATTGCGGATTTCAGCCTTACAGGTAGCGGCTACGGCAAAATCCTTCCAAGAGGTGGTAGACTTTGTGATAGAGGTGGAAGGAGTGAAGCCAGATGACTTCACCACGACATAGACATCAAAAAGGTTTCGAAGGGGAGGTGAGTTTAATGGTTCTTACTCTAGAGGACAGAGTTCCGGAGGTTACTCAGTTCGACCAATTCAGTCTTCACTACAGACTGTAGTTGGGGGTCCACCTCAGAACGGTCAACACTACTCCGAGAGACCTATGCCTGACTCCAGAGAGTGTTATGGATGTGGGGAGATTGGACATATTAGGAGGAATTGTCCAAAACAGAGTTACAGACCCCCAATAGCTAGAGGTAGAGGTGGTCATGGTAGAGGCCGCTTTTCTAGAGGACGTGGTGGTCGAGGTAATGGTGGTCACCATAACGGCAGAGGTGATGGGCAAAGTGGAGCCACTATGACACAACATGGTAGGGGCAACGGACAGACTGGTGATAGGGCCCATTGTTACGCTTTCCCTGGGAGATCTGAAGCGGAGGCGTCTGATGTTGTTATCACAGGTAATCTTTTGGTTTGTGATTGTATGGCATCTGTATTATTTGACCCTGGCTCCACGTTTTCATATGTATCTTCATCATTTGCTAATGGTCTAAATTTACATTGTGAATTACTTGACACGCCTATTCGTGTTTCTACTCCGGTGGGTGAGTCTGTGATAGTTGAAAAGGTATATAGGTCTTGTTTGGTGAATTTTGTGGGGAGCAACACTTATGTAGATTTGGTTATTTTAGAAATGGGTGACTTTGATGTAATTCTGGGTATGACTTGGCTTTCTCCGAATTTTGCGATTTTGGATTGTAATGCTAAAACTGTGACGTTAGCCAAGCCTGGGGCAGATCTGTTAGTGTGGGAGGGCGACTACACTTCCAATCCGGTTAGTATCATGTCCTTTCTTCGTGCTCAGAAGATGGTTAGTAAGGGTTGTTTAGCTTTCTTGGCACACCTTAGGGATGACACTATCCAAGTACCTTCGATTGAGTCGGTTTCGGTAGTCCGCGAGTTTTTGGATGTGTTCCCTGCAGATCTTCCTGGTATGCCACCAGATAGGGACATTGACTTCTGCATCGATCTTGAACCGGGTACTCGCCCCATTTCTATACCCCCTTACAGAATGGCTCCCGCGGAGTTAAGAGAGTTAAAGGCACAACTTCAAGAGTTGTTGAGCAAAGGCTTCATTAGACCAAGTGCATCTCCTTGGGGTGCTTCGGTTTTGTTTGTGAAGAAGAAGGATGGTAGTTTTCGGATGTGCATAGACTACAGACAACTGAACAAGGTAACTATTAAGAACAAGTATCCCCTTCCTCGCATTGATGACTTGTTCGATCAGTTACAAGGTGCTTGTGTCTTCTCTAAGATTGACTTGAGATCCGGTTATCATCAATTGAAAATACGGGCAACGGATGTGCCAAAGACTGCTTTTCGAACCAGGTATGGGCATTACGAATTTGTAGTGATGTCTTTTGGTCTTACGAATGCCCCTGCTGCGTTCATGAGTTTGATGAACGGGATCTTTAAGCCATATTTGGATCTCTTTGTGATCGTATTTATTGATGATATACTGATAAACTCTGAAAGTAAGGAGGAACATGAGGAGCATTTGAGAATGGTATTGGAAATGTTGAGGGAGAAAAAGCTTTATGCCAAGTTCTCTAAGTGTGAGTTCTGGCTAGATGCAGTGTCCTTCTTGGGGCACGTAGTATCTAAGGAGGGAGTGATGGTAGATCCTTCTAAGATTGAGACAGTGAAGAATTGGGTAAGACCCACTAATGTGTCAGAAATAAGAAGCTTTGTTGGGTTAGCTAGCTACTACCGCCGATTTGTCAAAGGGTTCTCTTCTATTGCTTCCCAATTGACGAACTTGACTAAGCAGAATGTTCCATTTGTATGGTTGGATGAGTGCGAAGAAAGTTTTCAGAAACTCAAGACTTTGTTGACTACAGCACCTATCCTCACCTTGCCGGTAGAGGGTAAGAACTTCATTGTTTATTGTGATGCATCCTATTCGGGTTTGGGTGCAGTGCTAATGCAAGAGAAGAACGTGATTGCTTATGCTTCAAGACAATTAAAAGTGCATGAACGTAACTATCCAACCCATGATTTGGAATTGGTTGCGGTAGTGTTTGCATTAAAGCAATGGAGACACTATTTATATGGGGTTAAGTGTGAGGTCTATACGGATCATCGTAGCCTACAATATGTCTTTACTCAGAAAGATTTGAACTTGAGACAGAGGAGATGGATGGAACTACTGAAGGACTACGACATCACTATCTTGTATCATCCGGGGAAGGCTAATGTTGTGGCGGATGCTTTAAGTAGAAAGGCCGGAAGCATGGGAAGTCTAGCTCATTTGCAAGCTTCTAGACGCCCATTGGCTAGAGAGGTGCAGATTCTGGCTAATGACCTTATGAGGTTAGAAATAAATGAGAAGGGAGGAATGTTAGCTTGTGTAGAGGCAAGATCTTCTTTTCTTGACAAGATCAAGGGAAGACAGTTTGATGATGAGAAATTGATCTGGATTCGAGATAAAGTGTTGCAAGGAGAGGCTAAAGAAGCAACAATCGACGAGGAAGGTGTTTTGAGGATTAAGGGAAGGGTATGTGTACCCCGCGTCGATAATTTGATCAACACTATTCTGACAGAGGCTCATAGTACAAGGTATTCTATACATCCGGGTGCAACCAAGATGTACCGCGACCTAAAGCAACACTTTTGGTGGAATCGAATGAAGCGCGATATTGTCGACTTTATTGCCAAATGTCCAAACTGTCAACAAGTAAAGTATGAACACCAGAGGCCCGGAGGAACGCTTCAGAGAATGCCCATCCCTGAATGGAAGTGGGAGAGAATCGCAATGGATTTTGTGGTTGGTCTTCCAAGGACAATGGGTAAATACAAC
>JAKWJD010001761.1:38475101-38670673 GCA_027705065.1 Solanum peruvianum
CATCAGCATCAGCAGCATCATCATCAGCCGCATCATCATCATCATCGGCATCAGCAGAATAATAATAAGAAGAATAATAATAATAATAATAATAATAATAACAATAATAACAATAATTATAATAATAATAATAATAATATTAATAATAATAATAATAATAATAATAATAATAATAATAACAACAACAATAATAATAATAATAATAATAATAATAATAATAATAATAATAATAATAATAATAATAATCATGATCATCATAATAATAAAATGTTATGATGCGTTACGTAGACACTTGTAGTAAATAGAGGTTATGTGCTCATAGTATACAAACTAATGGTGGTGACGAAAAATTTCTTAAGTGTTGGTATGAGTAATAGAATTATTTGAATGGTAGCATAGATTAGGTATATAAAAGATTGTGTAGAGTCGACATTATGTGTGATGTACTTACTCTACCTCGATAGGAGAGTACTATTACATTTGAAAGTAACTCTATCAGCCTTGGGTGAGGCCCGTATCTATCATGCGATATTTAAATGAAAATACAGGGAGCTATAGTTTGAAATTTTTAGAGGCGACAATGTGTTTTCTAAGAAGACTAGATACGAGTGACAACTTGAGAGTAATGTAAATGAAGGGTGTTGTTATAATTTTTTTTTGTATTAAGATGTTGGATTTAATGGAGTAGTACGAGAAATATGTAGGGTTTGATAAATCAAATATATGTATTATTGTAACAAGGACCAAACTGGTTGATTGTTGGTGACTAAAAAATCAAGAAGATAAATTTGATGAATAGAAATAATCGATGTAAGCACTAAGTAAGGAGTATCTTGAGTTATTCGACCGCTATTCTGAACATTCTTATGTGACCACCTATTTAGACTAGACATGATTTGGAGTAGCGCGTGTATTCATTTCTAAGAGTGAGATCTTAGTAGTGGATGGGGTGTATCAATTTTGTGGTAAGGTGACTTTTTTTGTTGGACTTACTCATTTCAAATATGAAAGATTTGGTGTTGTTTGGAATAGTTGAAGAATACTAGTGACTCAATACACACACCTTTACTTACGAGAATTTTTATGATAGCTACCATGAAAATTTAAAGTTTTTCGACATACTTAAGATTTATCTCATCATCGTATCATGTTTTGGCTGTGTTGAGATTGAATTTGTGGACCATTGAGTCTAGTTTTGTCATTTTTAAGGTTTGGTTATGATAACTACTAATCTAGCCTTTTGACAATGTTATTAGATGTTGTGTATGCTTGGGTGTATCACTCGATGGGTGCTTACTCGATCATCTTCTTCACTGGATTAGTTAAGTTTGGTTTTCCCTTTATGAGTGCTTGATGTTTAAAGATTAAATTTTTATAACTTAATCTCATGAAAATTTTATGTTGTGAGAAGACAATATTGATAAGATCTATGATGGTATATGCACTATGAGTGTGTGGTGGTTGTTTCAAGTTCACTACTGATTTATAGCTCGTATTGTGTAACGACCTGTTTAGTCGTTTCAAGCAGTGAAATTACTTTTGAAAATAACTGACTATGTCGACGGATCACATGACGGACCGTCATGGTCACGACGGACCGTCGAGCGTCTTCGTGCCAAAACACTTATACTTTAAAATCTGGGTATGGGGATCAACTCTCTGAACTTCGCGACGGAACTGCAGCACGGACCGTCGTAGGCACGACGGACCGTCACAGACCTCTTTAATGAATTTGACTCTCTTAACTCTGTGACGACCCTACAGGACGGACCGTCGCAGGCACGACGGGCCGTCACGAGTGGCGTAATTCCACCTGGGTCGGATTTCTGCTAAAGTTTTAAATGGGTGTTTTGGACTATTCCTGCTTATAATTATAAAGTTAGTGGGTTAATGTTAATAATTTATTTAGTTGGGAATTAAAGAAGATAATATGGAAAAAAATAATGGGGTATTTTTATCATAATGAATTGTATGATAATTAGGGTAAAAGAAAGAGAATTTGGAAGAAGAGAAAATTAAAAAGAAAAGAAGAGAGAACGAGCGAGAGAGAGAAGAAATGAAGAGACAGCAAGGACATTGGGAAAGTAGATTGCTTGATCACGATTCTTCGGTGGAGGTAGGTTATGGTTTTTGCTATTTCATAGTAAACTCTAAATAGCGATTGATATGTATTGGGTGGTATTGTAAAGTCTTCTATATGCTTAATTATGTTGTTGCATGTTGAGATTATGTAAATGGTGATGGATTATAATGATGATACTGTGGAATCTTAAAAACCTTAAATCCACTCTATTAATGATGATACCTTGATATAAAGGAAGGTTGATGAACTGGAAAATAATGAGATTAGGGGATCGGGTGTCACGAACCGACACGTAGAATTAGGGGATCGGGTGTCACGAATCGACACGTAGAATTAGGGGATCAGGTGTCACGAACCGACACGTAGAATTAGGGGATCGGGTGTCACGAACCGACATGTAGAATTAGGGGATCGGGTGTCACGAACCGACGCGTAGAATTAGGGGATCGGAGTGTCGCGTACCGACACGTAGAATTAGGGGATCGGAGTATCACGTACCGACACGTAGTAGTAGGGGATCGGAGTGTCACGTTCCGACACCAGGATGATAAAGAGAATGAATCTTGAATTATGTTATTATACTCAAATTTAAAGAACCTATTTCCCAAATGAGTATGGTGTGGAGGCTTGAGTCCTCATAGATGTGCTTGGGTTGTGGCCAATGGTTATGGTACTTGTTGTTGTCACCTGTTGAGTATGGTAGTCGATTTATGTTATTATCTGATATATATTGCTTTCTATTTTGAGTTGGCTGATGATACCTACTCAGTACGTGTTCCTTCTACTGACCCCTACTTGTATTTATTTTTCTTTGTTATTTGTGGAGTGCAGCAAACGTGCCATCGACTTCAACTCGTCCTCAACTCTAGTCAGTCTTCATCACGTCAGATTTCAGGGTGAGCTATTGTTCCTAGCTCGGACTGGATTCTCTCTCATTCATGTCTTGATGTCCTTGAAGTTCGGACATGGACCATCTGTTTACTTATTTTAGCTTCCTAGATACTCTTAGATTTAGTAATTTGAGGATAGATGTTTTTGTGGTGATGACTTCCAGATTTTGGGGATAATAAGTATTAAATTTTAGAAGTTATTTATTGGTTATATTAATGAGTTTTAAGTCTTCCGCATTATATTTTGTTCATTATGGTTGAAATATTGGTGAACGTTGGGGTTTAGATTTGTTGGTTCGCTCACATAAGAGGATAAGTGTGGGTGCCACTCGCGGCTCGTTTTGGGTCGTGACATATTGGTTTTGAGATTTTATCATGATTATGTGAGAAAATATTCCACTAAATGGTTGTGCAAAGATCCTTGAGAACATGTTGAGGATGTGAATACGATTTACTTTGGTGGTAATTGAAAATAGTTTTTTTGTTAGTCGAGTTTACATACAATAACAATTATCATTAAAGTATTGAGATGACCCTATTTTAGGCATTTTATGGGAGGAGGTATAGCTCTCACATTGGTTGGTTTGATACTTTTGATATGAGACCCTAGGGTACTAATATTTTGAGGAATTGTTTATACAACTACACTTTCTTACCTTTACCTTCTTTCGATCGTTTGAGGACGAACGATGGGTAAATTGGTATCTAATGTAAAGACCTATTTGTTCATTTCGAGTAAAGAAATTTTAGTTCATAAAATACTTTCGATATATTCTAAATGTATATTTTCGACTATTCATGACTACAATTATATAATTAATGGGGGTACTTTTAATAATTTATTTAGTTGATGGTTACAGAAAATAACATTATAATTTATAGTGAATTACTTTCGCACTTTTATAATTATTCATAATAATAATCAGGGTTCCTATCTTGAGTCATAAACTCAAAAGGAACTTAGCAATGGTGACACGATTGGCAGGAGGCGGACGAGTTTCCCAGATAGAAACTTCAATACTTGAATTTGTGTATTGCTAATATGTTAGAAGGAAAATATTATTTTAACGTTAAGTATTAAATTAGTCAATTGTGTTTATCCCTATAAAAGTGTGGGACAACAACTAGTTCTATATATGTTGATTGTATGTTTAGGCGCGAATGCATTATATTGTTATTTTATTAAATAGAAATTGCAGGTGGATACATATATTATTATAATTGAAACGTGGGGACAATATTAAAATTGATTGGTTAAAGGGAAAGTTTTTAATGATTAAAGTAATGTAAATTATTATTAAAACAATAAGTGGACTACAGGTGAAAATTTTACAAAATTGAATTGCCATCGTTATGTTCGTGTTTTTGAATGGATTGCATTGGTTTCGGTGTGATATTGATTTCCCTTGGTTAGTTTATTTGGTAGGTTCATGTGTTGGCTGTCACTGGTATCATGACAGTAGTAGCTTTACCACCTATAAATAAAAATTTGATATATTAAAGATAGGTAATTAAATATAAGGTGTAGTATATTATAAGGTGTAGTACATGAAAGTTATGCTAATGGAGACTTACCCTTAGGTTTGAACTTTAGGAAATTCATTATAGAATAAGAAGATTTTTGGGTCTAGGCTAGACATATAATAACATGAGTATTTATAGGATTGTTAACTTACAAATTATGCATATACACTTGATAGATTGGAAAGTATCAGAAGTATTGAGGAAAGGAAAAGCATTGAAAAAGTAGTTGGTTGACTTCGGTTCTTCGGTTGAGGTAGGTTATGGTTTATGCTATTTGATAGTAAACTCTTAATAGTGATTGATATGCATGAAATGATATTGTGAAGTTTTCTATGTACTTGATTGTGTGGCTTGGTTGTGTGTTTTGTGATTGGTCTGAAATTCCGAGACAGTGAAATTTATAATCTTGAACCCTCTCTATCAAAATGATGTCTTGAATAAAGAAGGATCGATGAAATATTATTAACGAATGGAAAAGTTGTGATATTAAATGATAAATTAATGATATTATTGGATCGGAGTGTCACGTTCCGACACGGTATTCTTGGATCGGAGTGTCACGTTCTGACACAGTATTTTTGAATCAAAGTGTCACGTTCCGATACGGTATAATTAGATTGGAGTGTCACGTTCCGACATGGTATAATTGGATCGGAATTTCACGTTTCGACATGATATAATTGGATCGAAGTGTCACGTTTCGACATGGTATAATTGGATCAGAGTGTCACGTTCCGACACAGTAACATTAAAGGAAAAGGATATTGAATTAATTTAATGTACTCAATCTCAAAGAAACCATTTTCCAACGAACGTGGTGTGGAGGCATGAGTCCTCGTTTGTCCTTGATATTGTGATTGATTACCTGTTTATTTCAGTTGTCACTTGTTCATTTTTTTTTGTTGCCTATCACCTATTAAGTACTATAGTTGATTTTATACTATTATTCTTTGTATATTAGTTACTATTTTGGGTTGGCCGATGATACTTACTCTATACATGTTGCCTCGTACTGAGCCCTACTTGTATTTTTCTATGTTTTCCCTTATATTGAGTGCAGAAAGTGTACCAACGAATTTGAATCGCCCTCAGCTCTATCAAGTCTCGGCAAATCAGGTTCAAGGGTGAGATATTCATTCGAGCTTGGGTTGGATTCTCTCAGTCATTACCTGATGTCCTTAGTTTTCGGACACGGATTACTTTATTTCATTTAATTTGGTGTCTTTAATATTCTTAGACTTAGTAATTGGAGATTAGATGTCCTCAACTTCATATTTTTTGTATAATAGAAAAATATCAAGTTTTGACCCGTCAACTTTAAATTTAAATCAAACTTACGTTAGTTCACTCTTTAGGGTGGTATGTTTGAAATCAAATAAAAGTTAAAATTGATTATATATTTGAATGAATAACTACACATTTATAATGTAGTAAACATTTTTAATGTACTTTAAATGCAAATATACCACCCTATTCAATTTAGTTGTAAAGTTACTTTCAAATACATATTTCATATATAATTTCAGAAGTGTAATGTTTTCAGTAGGAAGAACCTAATGGCCAAATTCATGAAATTAAAATGTTGAATCTTCCTCTTCAGCTAGAATGTAAGGTAATAGCTTAATCTAAATTTTTTGTGCATATATAACTCAAACGTTGAGGTTACTCCTTGCTATAGGTGGATACAATTTCAAAAACATCTCATCGTAAATTTTCTTAATTGTTACAAGTCACTGGGCAGACTTTATGGGAGTAAAAAAAGTGAAGTAATAACAAAATGAGTTAATGGTAATCATAATAACTAAAAATAAAATTTTAGAAACTATTTAGTTTTCTTGTTATCATTCTTGATAGATTTTTGTTTGTGAAGTTGTACTTTTACCTTTGATTTTTGTAAGAATGAAATTAATTTTTATTCGTGATCGTCTTAAATACAAATCTCATCCTATTCATTTTATTTGTAAAATTATTTATTAATATATTTTTTTTATTTCAATTTGATTTATATTATTAATTTTGTCATACTTATTTATTTTCAAGTATATTAATTAGAGTCAAAATAAAGGTGAAAATAATAAATTCATGATGTATTTTTGTATTAAAGTAGGTAATTTTGATAATTATAATGAATAGAAAAAATATTAAGAGTTAAATTAAAGTAATAGTTAAATAGAGCAATGAATAGATATTACAAGACTCACAAGAACAAGTGAAGTAATAACAAAATAAATTAATAGTAATAACAATAACTAAAGATGTTTTTAAAACTATTTAATTTTCTTGTTATCATTCTTGTTAGATTTTTGTTAGCGTGAAAATTACATTTTTATCCTTGATCATTATTCACTTCATATATAGAAAGATGTTTCTAGAATTATTTACTATCTTTCTTAACATATTTTTGTTAGAATGAAATTATATTTTTACCCTTGGTTGTCCTACCACTTCACTCTTCCATATTATAAAAACTAGATATCAGGTGCTCGCGCTAGCGCAGACCCAACATATGTTATTTTTTTTCTTTTAATTTATGTAACACAAATGAAATTTGAAAAAGTGAAGTATGTACTTATATTATAAACATAAGTATATATGCATTAAGTACGTGCAGTAGATACATAGTGTCTAGTGGCTCATTGTTGAATAATAAAATGGATTTACCTAGGAAGTCTTGGAGAAAATGCAATGAATTCTTTCAAGATTGACTCGTATAGAAATAAATTCAATTGAAATAATTAAAAAAAATACTATTACTAGATTTCTAATTTCGATTCTAATGAATAATTTGTCAATGACGAATAAAAAACAATTCTATGCAATTATGAAGGGGGGAAAGATCCCTCGGCTAGAATCATTTGATTATATTGACAATTTCAAAAAAACGGATAATACTATCATCATAGTATGATGGCCGTTGGTCAAGCGGGCAATAAATTTTTATACGTATTTTTTAAAAAATATTTTAAATTAATTAATTTATGTATCTTTTGTGTCATTCTCGAATAATATATGTTGAAACATCTGTTTTATTTTGTGTGATACAAGTAATTTTAGAAAAGTCAACAAAATTTGACTTTTAGTTGTCATTTTACAGTGGTTTATAGTACTTTAAGTTCTTACTTTATTCTCAAACAACATATGTAACTTTTTTTTTTGTTTCAATAAAAATTAGGGAGTCAACCAAATTTGATTATGTTTTTTAACTATGTTTTTCTAAAAATATCTTAAATTGTTACATTGCGTTTTAAGCCGATTTTATGTAATTTTCAAATATGTAACAAATTAGAAATTAAAATGAAGAATTAAAATTTTCAATATATGTAACACAAATGAAATTTGAAAAGGTGAACTAAATCTTTTATGTGTTTTATAAAAAAATATTTTAAATTGTTAATTCGGACAAGGGCCTAAAATACCCTTAAAGTATTGAAAATGGTACAAAATTACCCTTCATCCACCTATTGGCTCCAAAATGCCCTTTTCATCCACCTATTGGCTCCAAAATACCCTTGTCTTCCACCTTTGTGTTCAAAATTGACCACTTCTTTAATTGTTTTAAAATTAAACTCTTTAAATATTTTATAAACTACTTGGCGTTCAATTATTGATTATAATTATAATTTACTAATATAATTTATAAACCAACCCACTACACACTCATTACTAACTAAACCTCACCCAATTAATAATCCAATTATAATATCAAAATCGTCATAAACACTACTAAAACACGATGAAATTATAGATTTCTGAAAATGACATTCAAAATTATTCGAGTCCGAATCGGAGCCCCAATTAAATTTAGGTTGAGCGGCTTATTTAGGAGGACACTTTCTTTCAAAATAGAATTAGAAATTTATGATTAAAGGTAAAGAAGTAATACATCCCGAATTGATTCATGCACTTTTTTAAAATATAATTTTATAAATATTTATGATTTGTTTTAAAACATTAATATATTATTTTGAAAAAAAGTTACCTATGAAGTAACATCACATAATTGAGACGTAAGAATAATTAAGATAAACATAGTCAGACTTTTAAGTTTATTGATGATTTTTATCTAGCCACTTGAATGTATGATAATTTACTTCTATAATTTTTTAAAACACTCAATTGCCAGTAGCTTGCATTAATAATGTGACGGGTTCATTAATTTAGAGGGATTTAATTATTAATGGGGTGGGTAGTGGATTGATTTTTAAATTATACTAATAAGTTAAATTATAACATATAGTTGAGCACCACGTATTTTAAAATATATTTAAATAGTTTAAATATAAAACCGTTAAATAAATGGTCAATTTTGAACCAAAAAGTGGATGATAAGGGTATTTTGGACCCAATAGGTGGGTGGGAAGGGTATTTTGGAGGCGATAGGTGGATGGAGGTAATTTTGTACCATTTCAAATATTTTGAGGGTACTTTAGGCCCTTTTCCGTTGTTAATTTATGGAGTACCTTTTATCTTATTTTCGAATATAATATATGTTATTCCATCAGTTTTATTTTATGTGATACAAATGATTTTATGAAAGTAAATGAAATTTCTTATATGATTATCAAATATTTTTAGTTGTCATTTTATTGTTATTCATAGTTTTTTTTTAGTTCTTACGTTATTTTCAAACAATATATGCAACTCTTTTTGTTTCGATAAAAATAAGGGAGTCAACCAAATTTCATTATATTTTTTAACTATGTTTTTCTAAAAATATCTTAAATTGTTACATTGCATTTTTAAGCTTCTTTATTTTATGTAATCTTCAAATATATATCAAATAAAACGAAGAATTAAAGTTTTCAAATAACTCCACATATAGTCACAAATTAATAGAAGGAAACAAAACAATTTTTTTAAAATAATAATATATGAAAGCTCATTTCAATAATAACACATGTATATTTTATTTTTAATATATGACTCCCTCCTTTTTTATTTTGTATGAACTTATGTTTTATTTCATTTCAAAAAGAAAACAACTTCTAAATTTTAATTTTTTTCATATAGCATATTAAAGACCACAAAATTAAAAAATATTTCAATACACAAAATTTAATATACATATAAATTTTAATTTTATTTTTGATTCGTTTCACCTAATATTATATATAATTATTAAGAGCTAAGCATAATCATTATTTATTTCATATAATAAATAGATATCACAATAACTCATAAAAAATTGAAGAAATAACAAAAATGAGGTAATACTAATAATAATTCCTAAAGATGTTTCTAGAACTATTTAACTTTCTTGTTATCATTTTTGGTAGATTTTGCTTGCATGAGTTACATTTTTACCATTGATCGTCATTCACTTCATATATAGAAAGATATTTCTAAAATTATTTATTTTTGATCGATTTTTGTTAGAATGAAATTACATTTTTATTCTTGGTCATCTTTAATACAAATACATCATCGTATTCATTTTTATTTGTAAAGTTACTTTTAACATCTTTTTCTTTAATTTCAATCTAATATATATTATTAATTTTACCACACTAATTTATTTTCAAGTATATTAATTAGAGTTAAAATAAAGATTAAAATAATTAATTCGTGATATTTTTATATAAATAGTAGGCTTTTACAAGCATAATGAATAGAAAAAATATTAAGAATTAAATAAAAGTAATAGTAAAATAGGGTAATAATAAAATGACATAATACATAAATATGCCCTTTAACTTGACTTCGAATCACATTTATGCCTTTCAACTTTGGGTGTGCACAAGTAGACTTAAACTTGCATAAAGTTGAACAAATAGACAGACATGTCCTACATGTCATTTTTTGTCATACATGGTGTCCTAATTGTATTGTGTCATGTAGGACTCATGTATTTATTTATTTAAAAGTTGGATAGTTAAAGTGTTTGTTTGTGCATTATGAAAGTTGGACGTCAAAGTTAAAATTTGAAGCCAAGTTTAAGGTCCAATATATGTATTATGCCTAATAAAATAGATATCACAATAACTCACAAAATAAATAAAAAGGAAATGAAGTAATAATAAAATAAGTTAATGGTAATAACAATAACTTAACATATTTTAAGAACTATTATTCTTGGTAGATTTTTATTATCGTGAAATTACATTTTTCCTTGATCATTATTCATTTCATATATAAAAAGATAATTCTAGAATTATTTATTATCTTTCTTCATAGATTTTTTGTTAGAGTGAAATTACATTTTTGCCCTTGGTCGTCCTCCCACTTCGCTCTTAAATATATAATAAAAACTAGATAATTGAAGGCCCCTTCACGGGTCCAATATAATTAATTATCTGTATAATTTTAATTTTTTTTTACCTAAATTCACATATTATTTTCTAATAATTTTTAAAAAAATTTAGCATTCAAACAAAAATTCCGTATCAGATACATCTCTCTCTTCTGTCAGATACATCACTATCTCCTATCGAATACATATTTATCCTCTCACGAATGCATCTTCATCCCTTTTGAATACATCTTTATCGTCTCTTAGATACATTTCTCTCCTCTACATCCATATTCCCGCTCAAATATAGCTCTCTCCTCTCGGATGCATCTGAATAACAATGTATCATGACCAATGTTTATGCATGTTTGCTGATAAATCTAATATTTTTTAATCCTAAGATTTTTTTTTTTTTTTTGTAATTTGAAAGGAAGTAGCGATATATTTATTAACTCTTAAAACTATGAAAACTTATGTCATTTTAACTTTAATTTATGTGACATATTTTTCTTTGCGATCAATTTCAAAAGAATGATGTATTAATATATTTAGTAACATTTTGATTTTAAAATATACATTTTATTCTTAGTAAGAAGATTTATAGTCATATGAATATCCATGGTTTGTTTTAGACCATAAGTTTTAAAAGTATTTTTTTTTTAAAAAAAAAAAACTCATTTTAAGTCAAATAAACTTTACATAAATCGAAATTGAGTGAGTACAAACATTAGTTATGTTTTTTGTAAAAACTATTTTTCTATTTAACAAAATTTAAAATGAAAATGCTAAACCTTTTTTCACAAGTATCTTTTATAGTTTTTTTAAATATCTAGACGATAATAACCAAAATTTTAAAATAAATAATGTAATAAAGTAACGTAACTCTGAAATTCAAGTATTGATATTAATTGAGAAAATATTGATTTATAAATTTTTAAGCATTCATAATCTTATATTTAATATGCTTTTTACTCTCGACGATTGACACTAATTTATCATAATTCAAGATTGTAAGAAGTAGAAATCAAGACTTAAAAGTGCAATTCACTATTATAGGAAGGTCAATTCGTAGTTTATCTAATGTGAAAATTTCCTAAGTATATGATATATAATTCTATGACAACATTAATTTTTGTACCATACATTCATACTATTTAAAAATTTATCCCGTTAATTGATTATGTATTTTCTTAAACTACGATTGTGCGGTCATTATGCGGTCATTATTTATCAATTCTTACATTATCAATTCTATATTCTTTCTTTATCTCTTTAGAATTGTGCTATTTAATTCACAATTTTTAAATATAAAATAGATATTATGTTGGAGATAAAATAGATTTAATAAAATTATGTGAATACTTATGTTTAGAAAACATTATATATTATTAAAAAGGAAATTACATACATGGAAGATTGTAGGATTACATTGAATACATTGTAGTAGTAATAAACATAGATGAACGATTCAAATTGTCAATAGTATAAAAAGAAATATATTTTTCACATTACTATTGAAAAGGCTCAAATATGTCATTGAACTTTCAGAAAAAGCTTATTTATGGCATCAGTTCAAAGTTTGACTCATTTATGTCATTACTATTAAAAAAAGTCTATTCATGCCATTATTTTTTAAAAGTGGTTTTGCAAGACCATTTTTGACACGTGTCCAATTTGTAATTCGTCTAGGTCATCAATTTATAAAATAAAATAATAATAATTCTGAAAAAATTGAATTTATTTTTTTGACTTTTTTAATTTAAAAAATTGATGAGGTGGCCGAATTAAAATTTAACACGTCAGTTTTTAAATAAAAAATTAAAATTCTAAATAAAATCGAATTAATTATTTTTTGATTTTTTTAATTAAAAAAATGATGGTGTGGCCGAATTATAATTGGACACGTGTCAAAATAGTTTTGCAAAACCATTGTTAATAAATAATGGCATCAATTGGCATTTTCTTTATTAGTAATGGCATAAATGAGCCAAACTTTTAATAGATAACATAAATGAACCTTTTGTGAAAGTTTGATGGAATAATTGAGCTTTATCCCATTATTATAATCAAACCAATACAAATTGATTTTTAAAAATAAAAACACATGAACCAAATTTTTTTGTGACTCTTGAAAATGAAAATTAGATTCTTCTTTGAAAGCTGTTTTGACAATTAACTATACAACTATAAATTTAGAACATTACCCATAATAATGTTTAAAATTACAAAATTGTCACTCGTCGTCCTCGTCATGACTCTTTTATAAAATAGAAACTAGATATCAGGTGTCCACGCCAACGCAGACCCAACGTATGTTAGTTTTTTTTTCTTTCAAATATGTGACACAAGTGAAATTTGAAAAAATGAACTAAATTTTTATATGTGTTTTTCTAAAAATAATATTTTTAATTGTTAATTAATATACCTTTCATGTTATTTTCGAATAATAAATGTTACTCTCTTTGTTTCATTTTATTTGATACAAGTGATTTTAGGTAAATCAACGAAATTTCTGATATGATTCTCACATATTTTTAGTTGTCATTTTACTGTGATTCATAATACTTTTTAGTTCTTGCGTTATTTCAAATAATATATGCAACTTTTTTTGTTTCGATAAAATAAGGTAGTAACCAAATTTCATTATGTTTTTAACCATGTTTTTCGAAAAATATCTTAAATTGCTACATTGTGTTTTTAAGCTTCTTTTTATGTAATTTTCAAATATGTAGCAAATTAGAAATTAAAACGAAGAATTAAAGTTTTTAAATCATTATATTTCATTTTTATTATATGACTCCCTCCTTTTCGATTTATATGAACTTATTTTATATTTTTCATTTCAAAAATTAATTTTTTTATATAGCATATTTAAGATCACAAAATTTAAATATACATATAAATTTTAGTTTTAATATTGATTAATTCCACCTAATATTATACTTGATATATAATTATTAAGAACTGAGCATAATAATAATTTATTTACTTTTATATATATAATAAGGGATCCCATATAATTAATATATATCATAATAACTCATAAGAAATGAAGAAATAACAAAAATGAGGTAATACTAATAAGAATAATTAAAGATGTTTCTACAACTATTTAATTTTCTTATTATCATTCTTGGTAGATTTTTGTTATAATAATAGAAGTAAGAAGAATCCAATGGAGAGGATGCTAGAATAAAGTTGAGTGTGTGGTAACAAAATGATCTTGGGGCATTGAGTGACACGTGTAGCAAGAAGTATAGATATTTGAAATAAATTAATATCTTCTATATAATAGAAATAAGTTAATATAATATAAATTAGATAATTTAAGGCCCGTGATACGGGCCCAATATAATTTTACATATTTTGGTGAATAGATTACATAAATTTAAAACTTAAAATATCATAATCGTCTCTCGGATATATCCATCCCTTCTCGGATGCATAGATATCCCCTCTTGAATACATCCTTCCAATGAATTAATATATATATCATTAGTAATGTATCAGACAATTAAGAAATGTATTCGATAGCAATGAAAATTTGAGATTTTTGTAATTGAGAGAAACTTCTGGGATAGGATGTAATTAGCCTCTAAATATATAAGATTTCTATATTTTATACTATTATTTTCCACAATAAACAACTTCAATATATTACTTAATAATCTTTTTCAAATGTTCATACGACATAAATGTGTCGTTTACAATCCAAATTGAGAAAGTTGGATTCTAAAAAGAAAATCTATTTAGCAAGGAAATAGAGAATTGTATTAGATTATGAGCTAAAACATTTCGTATTCGAGGAATATATAAAATGTTGATATCTTTGAAAAAGTTCATCGACTTTCATATATTTCTATATACGATAACAATTGACATAATGTTATATTCTAAATTACATTAATAATTTTCTTTGATACTACACTATGAATATCATATCGTAAAAGAAAACCTGGAATCTTACCCCCTACAAAATAACCAGTATACTTATTTTTTTTCAAGTTATTATTTATTTTTAATTTTTTCATCTATATTTCTCAAGCCCTTTTCTATTGATATTTTTATTTTTTATTTTATTTTTAACTACTTATCTTTCTTTATTTGTATTTTAATATTCCTAGAATTTGAATATTATTTTTTTTACTGCCAAATTTTTTTAGTAAAATAGTTTATCATATGTTATATCAAGAAAATATTGTGTATAAATTTTTCCTGTTTAAATAGTCAAACATTGTTTATTCTTTTAATCACGTAATTAATCTTCAAATTAATTTAAAAATATCAATTACGTCATTTTAAAGATTATTTTAATAATCAAGATACGAATTTAGTGATCATATTTTCTAACAAATATTAAAGTATGTTTACACAATAATTCAAAAATTTCTTTTTGTTACCCCCAATGATACTTTACTTACTTTTCACATTGGAAAAGTAAAACAAAAGTTTACCTTTCCCAAAATTTTCGCCCAGAACTTTCCCCCTAATATTTTAAGTTAAATATTCAAAGCAAATTTGAAATTCAAACGATTCTTATCCTTAATCATCTGTAATTGAGTCCAAAACAGGTATATCATCTTTCCTATTACGATTTCTTCATTTTTTTCCTTTTTTTCGTTTTCACTGTTTTAATTGTTCTTAAAAATCTATAGTTTTTATCCAGAATTGAAATCTCCATACATCTGAGTTATACATCGTTGCATGACAATATAGTCATGACAAACCCAAGTTCTAGCAAGAGAAATTCGTCAAAGAGCAAACATGCATCTAGTTCGAAAGACCCAAAAACCCCAAAGAAAAGGGGTAGAAAGCCGACACCTCCGATTGTTCCACCAACACTACCAAAGGTGAGTACATTTGTTTTCATATCCATCGTGATTTTCATTTTTTTTGGTTAGTCTGATGGTTCCGATTTTTACGTATCGATTATTTTGTATCAGGATTTTGTATTTTTTCGTTAGCCTGATGATTTATTTGTTTATATTAAGTATTGTTTATTTTTTATAAGAATTTTGTATGTATTTGTTAGTCTGCTGATTCATTTTTTTATGTATTGATTTTTTTCGTATTTATGTGCCCTCATGATAAACCGATTTATGTGTTAATTTTAGGTATTTTACATATATATTAATGTATCATATATACTATTTAAGTATCAGTTTGTTATATATATTTATTTGTATCTTTAAATAAAAAATAATGAAATTATTTGCTATTTGTGTATCTTTTTATGTTGCACACGAAATACACAAATGTTTAAGTTTGATGTGTTGCTATTATTTAGTATAATTTGCATGCTAAATAAGGTATCAACAAATACGGAACACTGTTATGAAAATATGGTATGGACAAAGTCAAGGCAGGATATGTTAGTGATAGCGACGATCCAACAAGGCCAAAGAGCGGGTATACTACACAGGCTGTATTGGTTGATGTTGATTACTTAGGTTTCTATTATGTTGAACTTACGTTAATTAATATTTTGTATTACTTCTCTTTTTCGTTCAATCTTTCTAAGTAGTTATGAATTTGAAGAATTTCTTTTGTCAAATATTTGTCTCCAATTATATAAGTTAATTAACAGTAACAATAAATTATTTTTGTAAAAGTAAGATCTACAAAATAACTGGTGATATGAAATAAAATTAGTTCACAGTACACCTCATACTTTATTTACACAATTATTACACAGAATGATACAAAATAATTTAATTAAAATGTCGTTGTTTTTCAGTAAATCTCAAGATATGATACTATATTATAATCAGATACAAAATTTCCATAGAATTATTTAGTATATGTGTCACGACCCATAACGAGCCGCGAGTGGCACCCACACTTATCCTACTATGTGAGCGAACCAACCAATCTAAACCCCAACATTTTAACCATAATGAACAAAATACAATGAGGAAGACTTAAAACTCATTAACGAAAATTGATTAAATAACTTCTAAAAATTCAATACTTATTATCCCAAAAATCTGGAAGTCATCACCACAAGAACATCTATCCTCAAATTACTAAATCTAAGAATGTCTAAGAAGCTAAAACAAATAAACAGCTAGTCCAAGCCGGAATTTCAAGGCATCAAGACATGAAGAAGAAGATCCAGTCAAAGCTAGAAGCAATAGCTCACCCTGAAATCTGGCGTGATGAAGACTGGCTAGAGTTGCGGTTGAGTTGAAGACGATGGCACGTTTGCTGCACTCCACAATTAACAAAGAAAAACAAATGCAAGTAGGGGTCAGTACAAGGCACAAGTACCAAGTAGGTATCATCGGCCAACTCAAAATAGAAAGCAATATATGTCAGATAATAACATAAAATCAACTAATATTCTTAACAGGCGACCACAACAATTTCCATAATCCTTGGTCACAACACCAAGCACATCAATGAGGACTCAAGCCTCCCCATTATACTCATTTGAGAATTAGTTCTTTAAAATTTAGTATATTATCATAATTCAAGATTCATTATCTTTATTCCTCTTGTGTCGGTACGTGACACTCCGCTCCACTACTACTATCCTAGTGTCGGAACGTGAAACTCCGATCCATATACTATCCTGGTGCCGGAATGACACTCCGATCCATATATTATCCTAGTGTTGGAACGTGACACTCCGATCCATATACTATCCTAGTGTCGGAACGTGACACCCGATCCATATACTATCCTGGTGTCAGAACGTGACACTCCGATTCATATACTATCCTGGTTTCGGAACGTGACACTCCAATCCATATACTATCCTGGTGTCGGAACGTGACACTCTGATCCATATACTATCCTGGTGTCGGAACGTGACACTCCGATCCATATACTATCCTGGTGTCGGAACGTGACACCCGATCCTCTAATCTCATTAGTTTAGTTCATCAAGCCTTCTTTTATACCAAGGCATCATCATTAACAAGTAAATTCGGGATTTAAGATTCAACAGCCTCATCATGCTAATTCATCACAATTATATAATCACATCATGCAAGCACACTACTGCCCATGACGGACCGTCCTGCCATTTCGTCGCGAAGTTCAGAGAGTCGATCTCAGTACCCAAATTTCTAAATTCTAAGTGTTTTGGAACGAGACCCCCTCGACGGTCCGTCGTGCCCATGACGGTCCATCGTGGGATCCGTCGACTCAGCCAGTTATTTACCAGAAATACTCTACTGCTCAAAACGACTAAACAGGTCGTTACAATAGATACCAATTTACCCATCGTTCGTCCTCGAACGATCACAATAATAAAAACAAGGGAGAAAAGGAGTACCTGAATCTGTGAACAAGTGTGGGTATCTTTCTTGCATATCAGTCTCCTTCTCCCAAGTGGACTCTTCAACCGGCCGATTCTTCCATTGAACCTTGACGGATGCAATCTCCCTTGACCTCAACTTGCGGATTTCTCTATCTAGAATGGCAACAGGCTCCTCCTCATAAATCAAATTCTCATCAAGCAGAACTAAATTCCAACGAATGATGTAGTTTCCATCCCCATGGTATCTTTTCAACATAGACACATGAAATACCGGATACACTCCTGACAGTCCTGGAGGCAAGGCTAATTCATAAGCCACCTCCCCTACTCGCTTAAGTACTTCAAATGATCCAATATACCTTGGGCTTAGCTTACCTCTTTTACCAAACCGCATCACCCCTTTCATGGGTGAAACCTTCAGCAAGACTTGTTCACCCTCCATGAACTCCATGTCTCTAACCTTTCGATCTGCATATTCCTTTTGCCTACTTTGCGCCGCTAAAAGCTTTTCTTGAATGAATTTCACTTTCTCTAATCAATCCCTCAAAAGATCAGTACCCCAAGGTCTAACCTCAAATGCATCAAACCAACCAACGGGGGACCTACATCTCCTCCCATACAATGCCTCAAATGGAGCCATATCAATACTTGAGTGATAGCTATTATTGTATGAAAACTCTGCTAAGGGTAAGAAGTTATCCCAATGACCACCAAATTCTATCACACATGCACGAAGCATATCCTCCAATACCTGAATCGTTCGCTCAGACTGACCATCGGTCTGAGGGTGAAATGCAGTACTAAGATCCAACTTAGTACCTAATTCAGCATGCAATGTTCTCCAAAACTTAGAAGTAAATTGCGTACCTCTATCTGATATGATGGAAAGTGGAACTCCATGCAATCGAACAATTTCTGAGATATAGAGTTTGGCTAACTTCTCTGCATTGTAAGTCACCTTGACCGGAATGAAGTGAGCAGACTTAGTTAATCTGTCCACAATTACCCAAATAGAATCAAACTTACCTAATGTCTTTGGAAGACCAACCACGAAGTCCATTGCAATTCTCTCCCACTTCCATTCAGGAATGGGCATTCTCTGAAGTGTTCCTCCGGGCCTCTGGTGTTCATACTTTACATGCTGACAATTTGGACATTTGGCAACAAAATCAACAATGTCGCGCTTCATTCTACTCCACCAAAAGTGTTGCGTTAGGTCACGGTACATCTTGGTTGCACCAGGATTTATAGAATATCCGGAACTATGAGCCTCTGTAAGAATAGTGTGTATCAAATCATCAACACGGGGCACACATACCCTTCCCTTAATCCTCAAAACACCTTTCTCATCAATTATAGCCTCTTTAGCCTCTCCTCGCAACACCATATCCCGAATTCGGCTTATTTTCTCATCATCAAACTGGTTTCCCTTGATCTAGTCAAGAAAAGAAGATCTCGCCTCCACACGAGCCAAAAATCCTCCCTTCTCATTTACTTTTAGCCTCATAAAGTCATTAGCTATGTTTTGGATTTCTGTAGCCAACGGGCGTCTAGAAACTTGTAAGTGGGCTAAACTACCCATGCTCCCTACTTTTCTACTTAAGGCGTCTGCCACAACATTAGCCTTTCCTGGGTGATACAAGATGGTAACATCATAGTCCTTCAGTAGTTCCATCCACCTCCTCTGTCTCAAATTCAAATCCCTCTGAGTAAAGACATATTGTAGGCTACGATGATCCGTATAGACTTCACACTTAACCCCATATAGATAGTGTCTCCATTGCTTTAATGCAAACACTACCGCAGCCAACTCCAAATCATGGGTCGGATAGTTACGTTCATGCACCTTTAATTGCCTCGAAGCATAAGCAATTACATTCTTCTCTTGCATTAGCACTGCACCCAAACCAGAATAGGATGCATCACAATAAACAATGAAGTTCTTACCCTCTACTGGCAAGGTAAGGATAGGTGCAGTAGTCAGCAAGGTCTTGAGTTTCTGAAAGCTTTCCTCACATTCATCCGACCATACAAATGGAACATTCTGCTTAGTCAAGTTCGTCAATGGGGAAGCAATAGAAGAGAATCCCTTGACAAATCGATGGTAGTAGCTGGCTAAACCAACAAAGCTCCTTATTTCTGACACATTAGTAGGTCTTACCCAATTCTTCACTGTCTCAATCTTAGAAGGATCCACCATCACTCCATAGAAACCACGTGCCCCAAGAAGGACACTGAATCTAGCCAAAACTCACAGTTGGAGAATTTGGCATAAAGCCTTTTCTCCCTTAATACTTCAACTGCCGGTAGTCTATGCACATCCGAAAACTCCCATCCTTCTTCTTCACAAATAACACCGGAGCACCCCAAGGGGATGCACTTGGTCTAATGAAGCCTTTACTTAACAACTCTTGAAGTTGGGCCTTTAATTCCCTTAACTCCGCTGGGGCCATCCTATAAGGAGGTATGGAAATGGGGCGAGTACCCGGCTCCAGATCAATGCAAAAGTCGATATCCCTATCCGGCGGCATACGAGGAAGGTCTGCAGGGAACACATCCAGAAACTCACAGACTATCGAAACCGACTCAATTGAAGGTACTTGGGTAGTATCCTCCCTGAGGTGTGCCAAGAACGCTAAACACCCTTTACTAACCATTCTCTTAGCACAAAGAAAGGAGATGATACGAACTGGAGTGGAAGTGTAGTCACCCTCCCACACTAACGGATCTGTCCCAGGCTTGGCCAACGTTACAGTTTTAGCATTACAATCTAAGATTGCAAAATTTGGAGAAAGCCAAGTCATACCCAGAATTACATCGAAATCAACCATATCTAAAATAACCAAGTCCACATGAGTATTGCTCCCCACAAAAGTCACCAGACAAGACCTATATACCTTTTCAACTACCATAGACTCACCCACCGGAGTAGAAACACGAATAGGCATGTCAAGCATTTCACAATGTAAATTAAGACCAGTAGCAAATGAGGAAGATACATATGAAAATGTGGAGCCAGGATCAAATAATACAGAAGCCATGCAATCACAAACCAAAAGATTACCTGTGATAACAACATCAGATGTCTCTGCTTCAGACCGCCCGGGGAAAGCGTAACAATGGGACCTATCACCTGTCTGCCCATTTCCCCAACCATGTGGTGTTGTAGTAGCTCCAGTTTGCCCGTTATCCCGGCCGTTTTGGTGACCACCATTACCTCGGCCACCACGTCCTCCAGAATGACAGCCTCTTCCATGACCACCTCTACCTCTGACTATTGGGGGTCTGTAACTCTGTTTTGGACAATACCTCTTAATGTGTCCAGTCTCCCCACATCCATAACACTCTCTGGATTCAAGCATAGGTCTCTGTGAGAATGACGAAGTCTAGGGATAACCTCCAAACTCAGAGAAGTGTTGATCGGTCTGCGGTGGACCCCCAACTACAGTCTGTAGTGAAGACTGAATAGGTCGGGCTACATAACCTCCTGAACCCTGCCCTCTGGAGTAAGAACCATTAAACTCACCTCCCTTACGAAACCTTTTAGATGTCGATGCCATGGTGAAGTCATCTGGCTTCACTCCCTCCACCTCTATCACGAAGTCTACCACTTCCTGAAAGGATTTTGCTGTAGCCGCTACCTGTAGGGCTGAAATCCGCAAATCTGACCTCAATCCCTTCACAAAACGGTGAATCCGCTCTTGTGGACTGAAACAAAGCTGGGTGGCATACCTGGATAATGCACGAAACTTATCCTCATACGCACTCACCGACATCTTGCCTTGCTCTAGGCTAAAGAACTCATCTCTCCTCCTATCCCTCAAGGTCCGGGGGATATACTTCTCCATAAATAAGCTAGAGTGACGCCCAAGTCATAGGTGGTGCCTGTGCGGGTTGACACTCAACATGTGACCGCCACCACATTTTGGCATTTCCTTGAAACTGATAGGTTACGAACTTAACGCCAAATCGTTCCACTATGCCCATTTTATGTAGTAACTCATGACAATCAACCAGAAAATCGTAAGCATCCTCAGATTCAGCACCCTTGAAGACTGGAGGTTTCAATTTCAAGAACTTACTGAAAAGTTCATGCTGATCACTTGTCATTATGGGCCCTGTAGTCAAACGAGGAAATGTGCCTATTTCCAATGAGGCATCCATGCGGGGAGCCTCAGCAGCGGCCTGTCGTACATCCAGAACCTGAGGTGCTGGTGCAGAAAACACTGGAGGTGTCTGGCCTTGATCAGATAACCCGCTAAGATAGGCAAGAACCTGATTAATCATCTCTGGGGTAGGTTGGGGTGGTAATTCCTCATTCTGCACTTGCTAACTTTCCCCTTCCTCACCCTCTCTCACTACTTTCTCAGTCGGTGGAGGAGTCACCGCCCTAGTACTAGATGGGCCAGGTGCTTGTCCTCTTCCTCTAGAGGACGTCCTCCCGCGACCCTACCACGGCCTCTTGCCACTACTCCTCTTCGAGCTACAGCCCCAGTGGCTGGCTCAGTTGCATCTTGTCTTGCCGGTGTTGGTGTTGGCGGCGCTGTTGCTCTAGTTCTAACCATCTGTGAAATAGAGTGAAGATGATCTGATACAAATTTGTATCACCTAGATACCAATTGGATCCAAGTAATAGCACGAAAGAAAGAAACAAAGAATGGAATTTTCCTAAAGTCTTATAGCCTCTCAAAGAAAAGTAAAGGCGTCCCCCTACCGTTCCTTAAGACTCTACTAGACTCGTTCTTGTGTGATGAGACCAACGAACCTAATGCTCTGATACCAAGTTTGTCACGACCCAAAACGAGCCGCGAGTGGCACCCACACTTATCCTACTATGTGAGGGAACCAACCAATCTAAAACCCAACATTTTAACCATTATGAACAAAATACAATGCGGAAGACTTAAAACTCATTAACGAAAATCGATTAAATAAATTCTAAAAACTCAATACTTATTATCCCCAAAATCTGGAAGTCATCACCACAAGAACATCTATCCTTAAATTACTAAATCTAAGAATGTCTAAGAAGCTAAAACAAATAAACAGCTAGTCCATGCCGGAATTTCAAGGCATCAAGACATGAAGAAGAAGATCCAGTCCAAGCTAGAAGCAATAGATCACCCTGAAATCTGGTGTGATGAAGACTGGCTAGAGTTGCGGTTGAGTTGAAGACGATGGCACGTTTGCTGCACTCCACAATTAACAAAGAAAAACAAATGCAAGTAGGGGTCAGTACAAGGCATAAGTACTGAGTAGGTATCATCGGGCAACTCAAAATAGAAAGCAATATATGTCAGATAATAACATAAAATTAACTAATATTCTTAACAGGCGACCACAACAATTTCAATAACCCTTGGTCACAACACCAAGCACATCAATGAGGACTCAAGCTTCCCCATTATACTCATTTGGGAATTAGTTCTTTAAAATTTAGTATATTATCATAATTGAAGATTCATTATCTTTATTCCTCTTGTGTCGGTACGTGACACTCCGTTCCACTACTACTATCCTGGTGTCGGAACGTGACACTCCGATCCATATACTATCCTGGTGCCGAAACGTGACACTCTGATCCATATACTATCCTGGTGTCGGAACGTGACACTCCGATCCATATACTATCCTGGTGTCGGAACGTGACACCCGATCCATATACTATCCTGGTGTCGGAACGTGACACTCCGATCCATATACTATCCTGGTGTCGGACGTGACACTCCGATCCATATACTATCCTGTGTCGGAACGTGACACTCCGATCCATATACTATCCTTGTGTCGGAACGTGACACTCCGATCCATATACTATCGTGGTGTCGGAACGTGACACCCGATCCTCTAATCTCATTACTTTAGTTCATCAAGCCTTCTTTTATACCAAGCCATCATCATTAACAAGTAAATTTGGGATTTAAGATTCAACAGCCTCATCATGCTAATTCATCACAATTATATAATCACATCATGCAAGCACACAATTAAGCATATAGAAGACTTTATAAAACTACCCAATACATATCATTCGCTATTAAGAGTTTACTATAAGGTAGTATAAACCATAACCTACCTCCACCGAAGAATTGTGATCAAGCAATCCACTTTCCCAAAGCTGTGTTCTTCTTCGTTTTCTCTCTCTCTTGATCGTTCGTTTCTCCCTCTCTTTGTTTTTTCTATTTTTCTTATTCAAACCCTCTTTCTTTTACCCTAATTGTCATATAATTAAGTATAAAAGATGATAACAATAACCCACTAATTATTTCAAGGTTATCTCCTTTAACCCCCAAATAATTGAATTATTAACATTAATCCACTAACTTTATAGTTATAAGCATGAATAGTCCAAAACGCCCCTTAAAACTTTTAATAGAAATCCGACCCAGTCAGGGTTACGCAACCTGTGATGGCCCGTCGTGCCTGCGACGGTCCGTCCTGCTGCTTCCGTCACAAAGTTCAGAGACTCAATTCATTAAAGAGTCTATGACGGCCCGTCATGTCTGCGACGGTCCGTCCGTCCATTTCGTCGCGAAGTTCAGAGAGTCGATCTCAGTACCCAAATTTCTAAATTCTAAGTGTTTTGGAACGAGACCCCCTCGACGGTCCGTCGTGCGCATGACGGTCCGTCGTGGGATCCGTCGACTCAGCCAGTTATTTACCAGAAATACTCTACTGCTCAAAATGACTAAACAGGTCGTTACAATATGAAACATATTTTAGTATCAAAAAATAAAATTAGTTTATCTTTAACAATTAATACAAATTAATGTAATCAATATATTAAGTATCATTCACCATACATATATACACACACACACACACACTATATATATATATATATATATATATATATATATATATATATATATATGTATATATGTCACGACCCAAAACCGAGGACGCGACTGGCACCCACATTTACCCTCCGATGTGAGCGAACCAACCCATCTAAACCTTAACATTTCAAGATATTTCAACAGAAAATAATGCGGAAGACTTAAACTCATTATAAAAACAACTCAAAACTATTATTAATATTCCCAAAATCTGGAGTCATCACCACAAGAACATCTATCTCAAATTTCTAACTAAGAATGTCTAAAAAGCTAAAAACAAGTAAAAGCTAGTCCATGCCGGAAGTTCAAGGCATCAAGACTTGAAGAAGGAGACCCAGTCCAAGCTAGACGCATTAGCTCACCCTGAATTTCCGATGAAGTGAAGACTGGCTTGATCTACTGCTGAGTCGAAGTTGACGGAACGTTTGCTGCATAACACAAATAACAAAGGGAAACATAAAAGTAGGGGGTCAGTACAACCACACGTACTGAGTAGATATCATCGGTCAACTCAAAATAGGGAACAATATATATCAATAATAATGTAAATCAACTACAATACTCAACATGTAGCACAGCAATTACTTTATCATTAACCATTTCCGTCAAGTTCACACATGAGGTCTCAAGCCTCAACACCATACTCATTTGGGAAATTAAGTTCATTAGATTGAGTATATTCATTATCTTTCAAGATTCATTATCTTTCTTCCTCTTGTGTCGGTACGTGACACTCCGCTCCTCTAATTCTATCCTGGTGTCGGAACGTGACACTCCGATCCTCATATTCATTCTATCCTGGTACCGGAACGTGGCACCCGATCCTCATATTCTATCCTGGTGTCGGAACGTGACACTCCGATCCTCATATTCATTCTATCCTGGTACCGGAACGTGGCACCCGATCCTCATATTCTATCCTGGTGTCGGAACGTGACACTCCGATCCTCATATTCATTCTATCCTGGTACCGGAACGTGGCACCCGATCCTCATATTCATTCTATCCTGGTACCGGAACGTGGCACCCGATCCCCTAATTCATCAAGCCTTCTTTCATACTAAGGCATCATCAATCTTATTATATAATATATCAAGTGAATTAGGGTTCTTTCAAGATTTGGGATTCAATAGCTTCATCATGCTTTGTTAATTCATAACAATTTCATAATCATAATCATGCAAGCATACAATTAAGCATATAGACAGGTTTACAACATCATCAATACATATCATACACTATCAAGAGTTCACTACGATTATCGTAACATAAAACCATAACCTACCTCCACCGAAGAATTGGAATCCACAAGAAATTTCCCAAGATTGCTATTCTCCTCAACCAATTCGATCGATCTGCCCTCTCTCTTTCTATTCTTTCTCTTTGTTTTATTCAAACCCTCTTTCCTTTACCCTAATTAATCATATAATTAAGTGTGAAAAAGGACAATAAAACCCCACTAATTCACTTAAGGTTACCCCTTTTAACCCCTAAGTAATTAGACTTATAAATGTTACCCTTCAATCCTTATAATTAAGGAAAGAATAATCAAAAACGACCCTTAAAACGAGGAAAGAAATCCTAAACTGCCTGGGACTGCACAACCTGTGACGGGCCGTCGTGGGTGCGACGGTCCGTCGCACAGGCCGTCGTGCCTCCCCAGTTTTCCATCGTCGCCACGGACGCTGTGACGGTCCATCACGCCTGTGACGGTCCGTCCTGCACGTCCGTCATGGCGGTCAGAAACTCGTTTCTCGAACCAAATTCTCAAACGTTGAAGTGTTTTGCAACGGAAACTCACGACGGTTCGTCGTGGATGTGACGGCACGTCCTGCAGGTCCGTCACAATTTACAGAGAGTCGATTTTCAGTACCCGATTTTCAAACTTCTAAGTGTCATGGAACGGACCTCTGTGACGGACCGTCGGGCCTATGACGGTCCGTCGGGGTGTCCGTAGTTTGGCCAGTTTTTCCAGAATTTCGTTCTGCTGCTCAAAACGACTAAACAGGTCGTTACAATAGATACCAATTTACCCATCGTTCGTCCCCGAACGATCAAAAGAAGAAAAACAATGGCGAAAAGGAGTACCTGAATCTGTAAATAGATGTGGGTATTTTTCTTGCATATCTGCCTCCTTCTCCCACGTAGCCTCTTCAACCGGTCGATTCTTCCATTGCACTTTGATGGATGCAATCTCCCTCGACCTCAGTTTGCGAACTTCTCTATCTAATATAGCAACCGGTTCCTCTTCATAAGTCAAGTTCTCATCCAACAAAACTGAATCCCAACGGATAATGTAGTTTCCATCTCCGTGGTATCTTTTCAACATAGATACATGAAACACCGGATGTACTCCGGACAGCCCTGGGGGTAAGGCTAATTCATAAGCCACCTCCCCTATTCTCTTAAGCACTTCAAATGGTCCAATATACCTTGGACTTAACTTACCTCTTTTTCCAAACCGCATCACCCCTTTCATGGGCGAAACCTTCAACAAGACTTGTTCACCTTCCATGAACTCCAAGTCTCTAACCTTTCGGTCTGCATACTCCTTTTGTCTACTTTGCGCCGCTAAAAGCTTTTCTTGAATAGCTTTCACCTTCTCCATAGAATCTCTCAACAGATCAGTCCCCCAAGGTCTAACCTCGAAGGCATCAAACCAACCAATGGGAGACCTACACCTCCTCCCATACAATGCTTCAAATGGGGCCATGTCGATACTAGAGTGATAACTATTATTGTATGAAAACTCTGCCAAAGGTAAGAAACTATCCCAATGGCCACCAAACTCTATCACACATGCGCGTAGCATATCCTCCAAAACTTGAATCGTTCGCTCAGACTGACCATCGGTCTGAGGATGAAATGCAGTACTAAGGTCCAACCTAGTACCTAATTCAGCATGTAGTGTCCTCCAAAACTTAGAAGTAAACTGCGTACCTCTATCTGATATAATGGAGAGTGGAACTCCATGCAACCGGACGATCTCTGAGATGTAGATCTTGGCTAACTTCTCTGCATTGTAGGTCACCTTGACAGGAATGAAGTGAGCAGACTTAGTTAACCTATCAACAATCACCCAAATAGAGTCATACTTACCCAATGTCTTTGGAAGACCAACCACAAAGTCCATTGCGATTCTCTCCCACTTCCATTCAGGAATGGGCATTCTCTGAAGTGTTCCTCCGGGCCTTTGGTGTTCATACTTTACTTGTTGACAATTTGGACACTTGGCAACAAACTCAACAATATCTCGCTTCATTCTACTCCACCAGAAGTGTTGCTTTAGGTCGCGATACATCTTGGTTGCACCAGGATGTATAGAATATCCGGAACTATGAGCTTCTGTAAGAATAGTGGTGATCAAATCATCGATGCGGGGTACACATACTCTTCCCTTGATCCTCAAAACACCTTCCCCATCGATTATTGCTTCCTTAGCCTCTCCTTGCAACACTTTATCTCGAATTCGCCTTAGTTTCTCATCGTCAAACTGTTTCCCCTTAATCTGATCAAGAAAAGAGGATTTTGCCTCTACACAAGCTAACAGTCCTCCCTTCTCGTTTATTTCTAACCTCGTAAGGTCATTAGCCAAAATCTGCACTTCTCTAGCCAATGGGCGTCTAGAAGCTTGCAAATGAGCTAGACTTCCCATGCTTCCGGCCTTCCTACTCAAAGCATCCGCTACAAACATTAGCCTTCCCTGGATGATACAAGATAGTGATGTCGTAGTCCTTCAGTAGTTCCATCCATCTTCTCTGTCTCAAGTTCAAGTCTTTCTGAGTGAAGACATACTGTAAACTACGATGGTCCGTGTAGACTTCACACTTAACCCCATACAAGTAGTGTCTCCATTGCTTTAGTGCAAATACTACCGCGGCCAACTCCAAATCATGGGTCGGATAGTTACGTTCATGCACCTTTAATTGTCTTGAAGCATAAGCAATCACATTTTTCTCTTGCATTAGCACTGCACCCAACCCAGAATAGGATGCATCACAATAGACAATGAAGTTTTTGCCCTCTACCGGCAAGGTGAGGATGGGCGCGGTAGTCAACAAAGTCTTAAGCTTCTTAAAGCTTTCCTCACATTCATCTGACCATACAAATGGAACATTCTGCTTAGTCAAGTTCGTCAATTGGGAAGCAATGGAAGAGAATCCTTTGACGAATCGGCGGTAATAGCTAGCTAACCCCACGAAACTCCTTATTTCTGACACGTTTGTAGGTCTTACCCAATTCTTTACCGTCTCAATCTTAGATGGATCTACCATCACTCCATCCTTAGAAACCACGTGCCCCAAGAAGGACACTGAATCTAGCCAAAACTCACACTTGGAGAATTTCGCATAAAGCTTTTTCTTTCTCAACAACTCTAACACCAATTTCAAATGCTCCTCATGTTCTTTCTTACTTTTGGAGTATATCAGTATATCATCAATAAACACAATCACAAAGAGATCCAAATATGGCTTGAAAATCCCGTTCATCAAGCTCATGAAGGCAGCAGGGGCATTAGTAAGACCAAACGACATTACCACAAACTCATAATGCCCATACCTAGTTCGAAAAGCAGTCTTTGGCACATCCGTTGCGCGTATTTTCAATTGGTGATAACCGGACCTCAAGTCTATTTTTGAGAAGACACAAGCACCTTGTAACTGATCGAACAAGTCATCAATGCGAGGAATGGGGTACTTGTTCTTAATAGTTACCTTGTTCAACTGTCGGTAATCTATGCACATTCGAAAGCTCCCATCCTTCTTCTTTACAAACAAGACCGGAGCACCCCAAGGAGATGCACTTGGTCTAATGAAGCCTTTGCTCAACAACTCTTGAAGTTGTGCCTTTAACTCTCTTAACTCTGCGGGAGCCATTCTATAAGGGGGTATAGAAATGGGGCGAGTACCGGGTTCCAAATCAATGCAGAAGTCTATATCCCTATCTGGTGGCATACCGGGAAGATCTGCAGGGAACACATCCAAAAACTCACAGACTACCGAAACTGACTCAATCGATGGTACTTGAGTAGTGTCATCCTTAAGATATGCCAAGAAAGCTAGACAACCCTTACTAACCATCTTCTGAGCACGAATAAAGGAGATGATACGCACCGGATTGGGAGTGTAGTCACCCTCCCACACTAACTGATCTGCCCCAGGCTTGGCTAACGTCACTGTTTTAGCATTACAATCCAAAATCGCAAAGTTTGGAGAAAGCCAAGTCATACCCAGAATTACATCGAAGTCACCCATTTCTAAAATAACCAAATCTACATAAGTCTTGCTCCCCACAAAATTCACCAAACAAGACCTATACACTTTTTCGACTATCACAGACTCACCCACCGGAATAGAAACACGAATAGGTATGTCAAGTAATTCACAATGTAAATTTAGGCCATTAGCAAATGAGGAAGATACATATGAAAACGTGGAGCCAGGGTCAAATAATACAGATGCCATGCAATCACAAACCAAGAGATTACCTGTGATAACAGCATCAGACGCCTCCGCTTCAGATCTCCCAGGGAAAGCGTAGCAATGAGCCTTATTATTTGTCTGTCCGTTGCCCCTACCATGTTGCGTAGTAGTGGCTCCGTTTTGCCCTTCACCTCTGCCGTTTTGGTGACCACCATTACCTCGGCCACCACGCCCTCCAGAATATCGACTTCTACCATTACCTCCTCTTCCTCTAGCCATTGGGGGTCTGTAACTCTGGTTTGGACAGTACCTCTTAATGTGCCCAATCTCTCCACACCCATAACATTCTCTGGGTTCACGCGTCGGCCTCTCAGAGAAATGTTGACCGTTCTGAGGTGGACCCCCAACTACAGTCTGTAGTGAAGACTGTATTGGTCGACTTGAGTGACCTCCGGAGTTCTGTCCTCTAGAATAAGAACCATTATACTCACCTCCCCTTCGAAACCTCTTTGATGTAGACGTCGGGGTGAAGTCATCCGGTTTCACTCCTTCCACCTCTATCACAAAGTCTACCACCTCTTGGAAGGATGTTGCTGTTGCCGCTATCTGTAAGGCTGAAATCCGCAACTCTGACCTCAACCCCTTCACAAAACGGCGGATCCGTTCTTGTGGACTGAAACAAAGTTGCGTGGCATATCTGGATAGCGCGCGAAATTTAGCCTCATACGCGTTTACTGTCATCCTTCCCTGTTCAAGACTCAAGAACTCATCCCTCTTTCTATCTCTCAAAGTCCTTGGGATATACTTCTCCATAAATAGGGTAGAGAATGATTCCCAAGTCATAGGTGGTGCCTCTGTTGGTTGACACTCAACATGTGAACGCCACCACATTTTGGCGTTCCCTTGGAACTGATAGCTCACGAACTCGACACCAAACCTCTCTTCTATCCCCATTTTGTGTAGTAGCTCATGACAATCAACCAGAAAATCATAAGCATCCTCAGATTCTGCACCCTTGAAGATTGGAGGTTTCAATTTCAAGAACTTACTAAAAAGTTCGTGTTGATCGTTTTGTCATAATAGGCCCAGTAGTCAGACGTGGAAATGTGCCTATTCCCAATGGTGCATCCATGCGGGGAGCCATAGTAGCCGCATGTCGTATCTCTGAAACCGGAGGTGTTGGTGCAGAAACCACTGGAGGTGCTTGACCCTGATCAGACAACCCGCTAAGATAAGCAAGTACTTGGTTGATCATCTCTGGGGTAGGTTGGGGTGGCATTTCCTCATTCTGCCCTTGTTCAGTTTCCCCTTCCTCACCCTCTCTTATCACCTCTTCGGTCGGTGGAGGAGTCACCGCCCTAGTATCAGATGGGCTAGGGGCTCGTCCTCTCCCTCTAGAGGACGTCCTCCCACGACCTCTTCCACGGCCTCTTGCCGCTGTTCCTCCTCGAGCCACAGCCCCAGTGGCTGGCTCATTAGTTTCATGTCTTTCCGTTGTCGCTGCTGGTGCGGTCGTTGCTCTAGTTCTAACCATCTGCGAGATAGAATGAAGATGGTCAGATACCAATTTGTATCACCTAGATACCAATTGGACTCAAGTAATAGCACGAAAGAAAGAATGAAAGAATGGAATTTTCCTAAAGTCTTATAGCCTCTCAAGGAAAAGTAAAGGCGTCCCCCTACCGTTCCTTAAGACTCTACTAGACCTGTTCTTGTGTGATGAGACCAATGAACCTAATGCTCTGATACCAAGTCTGTCACGACCCAAAACCGAGGACGCGACTGGCACCCACATTTACCCTCCGATGTGAGCGAACCAACCCATCTAAACCTTAACATTTCAAGATATTTCAACAGAAAATAATGCGGAAGACTTAAACTCATTATAAAAACAACTCAAAACTATTATTAATATTCCCAAAATCTGGAAGTCATCACCACAAGAACATCTATCTCAAATTTCTAAACTAAGAATGTCTAAAAAGCTAAAAACAAGTAAAAGCTAGTCCATGCCGGAAGTTCAAGGCATCAAGACTTGAAGAAGGAGACCCAGTCCAAGCTAGACGCATTAGCTCACCCTGAATTTCCGATGAAGTGAAGACTGGCTTGATCTACTGCTGAGTCGAAGTTGACGGAACGTTTGCTGCATAACACAAATAACAAAGGGAAACATAAAAGTAGGGGGTCAGTACAACCACACGTACTGAGTAGATATCATCGGTCAACTCAAAATAGGGAACAATATATATCAATAATAATGTAAATCAACTACAATACTCAACATGTAGCACAGCAATTACTTTATCATTAACCATTTCCGTCAAGTTCACACATGAGGTCTCAAGCCTCAACACCATACTCATTTGGGAAATTAAGTTCATTAGATTGAGTATATTCATTATCTTTCAAGATTCATTATCTTTCTTCCTCTTGTGTCGGTACGTGACACTCCGCTCCTCTAATTCTATCCTGGTGTCGGAACGTGACACTCCGATCCTCATATTCATTCTATCCTGGTACCGGAACGTGGCACCCGATCCTCATATTCTATCCTGGTGTCGGAACGTGACACTCCGATCCTCATATTCATTCTATCCTGGTACCGGAACGTGGCACCCGATCCTCATATTCTATCCTGGTGTCGGAACGTGACACTCCGATCCTCATATTCATTCTATCCTGGTACCGGAACGTGGCACCCGATCCTCATATTCATTCTATCCTGGTACCGGAACGTGGCACCCGATCCCCTAATTCATCAAGCCTTCTTTCATACTAAGGCATCATCAATCTTATTATATAATATATCAAGTGAATTAGGGTTCTTTCAAGATTTGGGATTCAATAGCTTCATCATGCTTTGTTAATTCATAACAATTTCATAATCATAATCATGCAAGCATACAATTAAGCATATAGACAGGTTTACAACATCATCAATACATATCATACACTATCAAGAGTTCACTACGATTATCGTAACATAAAACCATAACCTACCTCCACCGAAGAATTGGAATCCACAAGAAATTTCCCAAGCTTGCTATTCTCCTCAACCAATTCGATCGATCTGCCCTCTCTCTTTCTATTCTTTCTCTTTTGTTTTATTCAAACCCTCTTTCCTTTACCCTAATTAATCATATAATTAAGTGTGAAAAAGGACAATAAAACCCCACTAATTCACTTAAGGTTACCCCTTTTAACCCCTAAGTAATTAGACTTATAAATGTTACCCTTCAATCCTTATAATTAAGGAAAGAATAATCAAAAACGACCCTTAAAACGAGGAAAGAAATCCTAAACTGCCTGGGACTGCACAACCTGTGACGGGCCGTCGTGGGTGCGACGGTCCATCGCACAGGCCGTCGTGCCTCCCCAGTTTTCCATCGTCGCCACGGACGCTGTGACGGTCCGTCACGCCTGTGACGGTCCGTCCTGCACGTCCGTCATGGCGGTCAGAAACTCGTTTCTCGAACCAAATTCTCAAACGTTGAAGTGTTTTGCAACGGAAACTCACGACGGTTCGTCGTGGATGTGACGGCACGTCCTGCAGGTCCGTCACAATTTACAGAGAGTCGATTTTCAGTACCCGATTTTCAAACTTCTAAGTGTCATGGAACGGACCTCTGTGACGGACCGTCGGGCCTATGACGGTCCGTCGGGGTGTCCGTAGTTTTGGCCAGTTTTTCCAGAATTTCGTTCTGCTGCTCAAAACGACTAAACAGGTCGTTACAATATATATATATATATATATATATATATATATATATATATATATATATATATATATATATATATATATATATATATATATAATAATTTTGTCAACTTTTTGTCTCCAACTATATAAGTTAATTAACAGTACATATAAATTATTTTTGTAAAAGTAAGATCTACAAAATAAATGATGATACCATATAAACTTTGTTCAAAGTATACCTGATACTACATTTACACAATTGTTACACAAATTGATACAAAATAATTTACTCCAAATGTCGTAGTTTTCCAGTACATCAAAATGTATGATACTGTATTACAATCAGATATACAAAATCTATAGTATTATTAAGTATATGTTACATATTTTATTATCAAAAATTAAATTTGTGTATCTTTAACAATTAATACAAAATTATGTAATGAATATATTGAGTATCGTTCAACATATTAAATCATATACTACTCTATATATATTTAGTATCGCTTGTTGTTTTGTATTGGATAACAAAATTTTGTTATCAGATACATTAAATATGTACCATTATATGTAAATGAGATTAGACAAGTTATAAATTTGTCAATTTCTTTAAACGTTATATAATACAGTCAAAGTTCGATATTATTTAGTATCAATATACATTTTGTAGCTTGAAACATTCACATGGTATTAATCACATCAAATGAAAAAGTTCAAATCTTATTAGCAAATTAATAATATCCAGAAACATTATTACACATCAAGCATAAAATAAGAAAAAAAAATAATCATCAAGAATTTAGTATCTCTTCAACACACATGATTCCACCAGTTGTTGCATCGAAATTTAGTATCTCTTCAACACCTTTATCTGAAGTATCAATGCATACATGATACGTTCCGAATCCAACCTCATGTTTCTTAATTTCTATCTACAATATTAAACCCATATCAGCCCGAATACACAATGATGACGATTACCTTCAACAACATATTTAATATCGATATCTTTTTCGATTTATCAATACCCAGCTCATGCCGCAAATTACTGAAATAAGATTCATGAACGAAATATTTTCCCCAACCACTATCCAATCACTTTTGTATCGCTCATATATAACATCACTTTCCCATATTCCAGAATATCGTAACAAGATCGAAATATTCATTTTTGAATCTTCACAAATTGCGTTCTTGATTTTTTTAAAAAAAGCTCGACTTTTTTTTTCCGATTCACTGTCTGAAGTTTTAAATATTTGAAATTCAATAATGAGATAAATTAGTACATGATGTTTATGCAGATTAGACGCTTAATTTTTTAAACGTCAACGTGAATTGTGGAATAATTCTTATCCCTTTTATTTCGCCGTAATTATTAAGAACAAGCAAATAATTAAAGTGTCCACCCACTATAATTTAAGTATCGTTATCTTATTTTAAGTATCTGGATTAATCCAAAAAAAGAGATTTTTGGTAAATATGGATACAATAGGAATACAATGTAATTTGTCCCTTAGAGTATGTGATTTGCCTAATTTTTACTTATAAAAATATCTTTATGTGTCTATTTTAAAAGTAAAGACATGTACAAATTCTTCTAGATTTTCATTTTGGTCATTAATTATACAATTATTGTTTCACCCTTAAATACTATTAAAATTACTAAAATCCCATTGTTTATTAGATATTTTTAGTTTAATGAAAATTTTACACTGTTAAAAATAATCTATTAAAAATGTGCGTCCAAATTAAATGTCACATCATTATTAGGATACACATGTCATTAAAAAAATATATATATTTGATTGTATTGTTATTATAAATCTATTACCACTTTTTTGATGCTTTATTTGTTTCATTTTATGTGATACAAGTGATTTTAGGAAAATCAATGAAATTTCTTATATGGTTCTCACATATTTTTAGTTGTCATTTTACTGTGACTCATAGTACTTCTTAGTTTTTACGTTATTTTCAAATAATATATGTAACTTTTTTTTGTTTCGATAAAAATAAGGGAGTCAACCAAATTTCATTATGTTTTTTAAATATGTTTTTTATAAAAATATCTTAGACTGTTACATTGCGTTTTTAAGTTTCTTTTTTATGTAATTTTCAAATATGTAACAAATTAGATATTAATACGAAGAGTTAAAGTTTTGAAATCATTATATTTCATTTTTAAAATACGACTCCCTCCTTTTCGATTTAAATGAATTTATTTTTTAATTTAATTTTAAAAAATAATTTCTTAATTTTAATTTTTTTATATATCATATTTAAAGTCAAAAAATTAAAAATATTTCAATAAACAAAATTTTAATATACATATAAATTTTAGTTTTAATTTTCACTGATTTTACCTAATATTTTGCTTGATATATAATTATTAAGAATTAAGCATAATCATAATTTATTTACTTTAATATAATAAATTGATATCATAATAACTAACAAAAAAATGAAGAAGTAACAAAAATGAGGCAATAACTAATAAGAATAATTAAAGATATTTCTAGAACTATTTAATTTCTTGTTATCATTCTTAATAGATTTTTGTTTGCATGAAGTTACATATTTATCTTTGATCATTATTCACTTCATATATACAAATTTATTTTTAAAATTACTTGTTCTTGAAAGATTTTTGTTACTATGAAATTAAATTGTTATTCTTGGTTGTCTTTAATACAAATATATCATTCTATTAATTTTTATTTGTAAAATTACTTTTTAACATTTTTTTCTTTAATTCCAATCTAATTTATATTATTAATTATATCACACTTATTTATTTTCAAGTATATTAATTAGAACCAAAATAAAGATGACAATAATTAATTCATGACAATTTTTTGTATAAAAAGTAACATTTTTAAATAAGTATAATGAATTGAAAAAAATATTAAGAATTAAATTCAAGTAATAGTAAAATAGAGTAATAATAAAATAGATATCACAATGACTCACAAAAGAAAAAAAAGTGAAGTAGTAACAAAATAAGTTAATGGTAATAATAATAACTTGAGTGTTTCTAGAACTATTTAATTTTCTTGTTATCATTATTGCTAGGTTTTTGTTAGTGTGAAATTACATTTTTGCCCTTGATCATTATTCACTTCATATATAAAAAAATATTTCTAAAATTATGTATTATTTTTCGTAATAGATTTTTGTTTGCATGAAATTAAATTTATGCCCTTGGTCGTCCTCCACTTTACTCTTCTATATAATAGAAATATATATATATATATATATATATATATATATATATATATATATATATATATATATATTTCATATATTCATGACTCAAAAAGTCATAATTATATATCTATTTATGGAATTTAACCTATGGCTCAAAATGTCATAATATTATTTCCATTCATGATATTTAATTTATAATGTAAATTGCGTTGACAATATATAAATAGCAAAGCCTTACTAATGTTGGAAATCTCATTTTTCCAACAACTTACCCAAAAAAAAATATTTTGTAAAAGACAAACGTAATAAATCACAATTCTTATATATAATTTCCCTTTTAATTTTTTGTAATATCATATTTAATGTACTGATCACAAAGTCAATTTATTTTCTACTATATAAAGAGATCACTTACTATGGACATATAACATTTCTCTATCTGTACTCATCAATCGAAAGGTGTGTAAAAATCTCTTTTATATATCTCTTTTTCTCTTTGTCTTAGTAATTTCTCATATAAATTGATTGGTAAATAATTATATTAAGACTTTTTTTTTGTTTTTTTTTTTGTTAATTTTTTTTATTGAACAAAAATTTAGCAAAGAAAAATGACAGATTCTGGGAAAAAACAAGTTGGAGAATCATCGACCACCCCAAAAAGACAAAGACATTGCTACAAGTATGATGTGGAGAAAACTCAACAACTTGAAGAGTAAGAACAATTTTATTTACAAAACGACAAATAGAAAATTGAACCCCCATGTATGTTCAAGTTTTTAATTTTCGTTTGCTTAAAGATATGATGTTATTTTCTTAAGAGATATGAGTGATTAAATAAAAACTCATTACCGGTATGATAATTTATTTTTTTCTTTTTTGCATTAATTTATATTGATTTTATGTTTTCCTTTTTTTCTTTAATAATCTCATTCATATTTAGTAAAAGATCTATATTTTGATTTTGCTATTAAATTGTTTTTGACTGAATTGCTAAAATGATTCAATCATAGTTTTTTTGGATGATTGATCTACTGTGTACATACAAAAATGGGTTGGGTTATTCTTGATTATTCAATAAAAAGTTTACCATAAAGAGATGAGTTTCTTTAATTTTAATGTCTTAATGTTTTTTGCCAGCACATACAGAAAAAAAAACAATCACTTTCGGATTGATATAATACTTTTTTGAGGCTTAACTAATTTAAATTTACATCAAAATATCTTAATTTGAAATCTTAGTAATTCAGATCCGAAAAGAAAAAATTACTTTAGGTCCAACTAATCAATATTTGAATTGTAAAGTCCCACTTTAGGACCCAATTAAGTCATATTTTGTGTGAAAAAGTCTCATGTCGGGGGTGGGGGGTGGGGACAAGTTTCAAGCAAATACGAGGTCTCTCTTAATAAAGATAAATACATAGTTATCACTCGTCAATACCAAGATCAGTATGTAATGCCTACTAATCTAAATTCCCATTGGGAATTAGGTTCATTTTGGTGGTAAAATCTTCTCAACCGAGGACAACTTAATTCTGCCACTAGAACCAGAGATCCTAATTAATGATAGAACTTGCTTACCAATTAACCGTATATTTTATTATATTAACAAGGTTTTATTAATCTTTTCATTTTTAGCTTTATACTTTTTTAAAAAAAATATTAAGTTAATAATATATTTTCTTTTGAATATTTGATTGAAGATTTTTCGAGGAATGTCAACGTCCAAGCGAGGACCAGCAAAACCAATTGGGCAGAAAAGTTGGGCTTGACTCTAAACAGATTATGGCTTGGTTTCAAAACAAAAGGTCGCAAACAAAGGTAATTTTAATTATTTAGTCTTTTTATTGATTAATTATACTTAATTGATTTCTGTTTTTTTATTTATTATTATTATTATTATTGTTGTTGTTGTTGTTGTTATTATTATTTACTTCCAATGAAGAGTTATTATGTATTTTTTTAATAATTGATTAAAACAAACTAAAAAAAATGAGTAGATAAAAGTAGAGACGACTCCATGGCAAGACTATTGAATCGCTTTAGTTAGGCCCCAAATTTCTTCTCTAAATTTTGTTAAAGTTTTTGGATGTGTAATTAAATACAACAATTTCTTACTATACTATTTATTAGTTCATTTACTTCCTAACCTTTTTAATTTTGTTTCCCTCTTTATACAACTAATTCTATTATTGATGTATTTTACTTTTATTTTTCTGAATCAGTTATTTATTTGTCATTGAATTTATCAATAGATTTGAAATAAGTTATTTGCCTCAGTAATATATGAATTTGATTAAAAAAGTTAAAGTAATTTTATTCAGCCTTCAATTCAATTGGTAACTCATTAAAATATGTGATAGAATCATCTTTAATTATTCAAAACGGATAAAGTCCTTTAACATTTTCCAAAACTTATCAAGAAAATTACTAAATTGTAATCATGTTGTATTTCTATTGGAGTTTGAGAATTTAGGTAAAGAAAACACACAACTTACAACTAGAAACTATTTTTTTTTTGGATTCGTTGATGAATGAAAGTGATATTAAAATATTAAATGGGTGGGTTGAACTAGTTTGAGACTAGTAAAAGTGGGATGAATAAATGAATGAGAGCGTTATAGATTATTTGGGATGAGTTGAGCTTAAAATGGACCACTACCCAATCTCCCAACATTAACCAAAAAACTCCTTTTTTTAGTTTATTTTCTTGTTATTTTTTCTAATTATCATATAAACTATATTTTCTTCTTTATGGCTACATTTAACATCTCAAGTTTTAGAAAATCTACAAATATTATACCTTTTCCGAATCTCACTTTGTGTGATTTTATTAGATATATATCAACCAACTTCTAAACATGCTACCTTTAGTTGCACCCCAATTGATCCCCATGAAAATATGGGTAGCCAAATCTTTCAAAATTTGAATGTGGTGGATAGATAATTTTTTTGGTGGGCTAATTTTTTTGACCCATTTAAAAATAATCCATCAAAAATATATATTGCATATGAGAAAGAAAATGTATGTTTGTTCATGTGAGAGCAAAAATTTGAACTTTTAACCAAAGATGGAGAAAAGATTAATAATTTTTACACATTTTTTCTAAAAAGAATTAATTGTAGTTTTGGTCCTTTAATTATTATTTACATATACCTTCGATTAATGAAATGTGCACTTTTGATTGTTATTGTAAATATTCCCAAATTTATTATAATTATTGATCTCCCCATGACTTAATTAATTAAGTCTTATATTAAGCTTGTATTGTTAGTTCATATTTAATGATAATATAGTTTTGAAAGTAGTTCTTACGACATACAACTTTATCTAAAAGAATTAGAAACACACATATCAATTAAATTTCAATCTAAATGATTTTTTTTCAAATATCTAAAGGACCAAATTCAAAATATTTCTAAATTTTAGGAATGAAAAATGATATTATCCCAAGATTTTGTTTGACTTCCTAGATATATGTGATTAATTTGTGTTAAATATATATTTCCTCAGGCAAAAGGTGACAAATTAGACAACTATACTCTTCGACAAGAAAATGAATTTTTCCGTTGTGAGATTTTGGCAATGAAAGAGAAGAAGAAAAATAATATGTGCCCACAATGTGATGGTCCATCCATTGGAGAAGAAGAAAGAATGCGTAATTTAGAAAATTTGAAAACAGAAAGTCAAAGGATGAGAGAGGAGGTAAACCTTTAATATTTTTGCTCTTTAATTAACATTTGTCCATGTTTAGCTGCTAATGCTTCTGCTAAATTTTTAGATTCACAACCTTCCTCTTATCACCAAATTTGCAAGAATCATTACCTTTAATTTCATAAATCCCCCAAGGTGTAATATAATGATCAATAACATTATATAAGAATTATACTTAAACTTGGTGCTAAACTAGGCACTACATACATGCAATGCTCTCAAAATATCCCATCTACAAGAAGTCCAATCAGCATCAACGTACATACGAAGTTTGTTGTCTGAGTTGCGAAGACTTGAAGTTGATGTGACTTTAACAAAACCTTTTTCTATTACTAAGACGATAAGTAGTTCAAGGGACTTTTCATAAGTAAATTCAGGCAAATAAAACTACCAATAAGGGACTTAGCTTGAAAGGGTTGGTTTGGAACTAAAGGTTTAAAGGTGTGTTGAGAAATAATCTAATTTTGAAGGAGTTTTGAGCCTATATCCCTATAAGGTGAATTTAACTCCTTTTATAGTGGGATTAGGCCTCTATAGTGAGGTTAAGTCACAATAAATGCAGAAAATTCCTAAAACAACTCAATATTTTGCAACCTTGTGTTAAGGAAGAGCGGGGGGAAACCGAGGGTGAGTTTATTATATTTCCATCATTATAATAAGTAAAGGTAATTAAATGATTGCCCTAGGTTGATTATTCTATTTATAGGCGTTAGAATAAATGGTATTACTTTAGGTGAGAGTTTAGGTTGGTAAAATGGTGGAAACCAGGGGTGTGGGATTAGGATATAATACATGTGTATTCAGGTCAATTGGGTATGATGATGCGTTATATTGATACTTCCTAAGCCTAGGATAAGCTAGGTATCATAACAAGGGAAAAGCTCAAGTTCTTTAGAGCATTTTGCGGTTTATTTGAGGTAGGTGATGACTGTTTGTTTCCTATTTATGATCTGCCCAGGTACAACACCTAGTACATATGATTATTTGTGTGTGGGTTCCATGAGTGAACTAGGTTGTCTATGTTGTAATGATGTTGATCATGTTTATTGCCTATGTTATTTATTTTTGTATGTTATGGTCATCCATTCATATTTTATATTACTGGAGTTGGCCGATGATCTATTAGTACACTTTTGAATTTTATGTATTGATAGTTCATTTGTTCTTTCTCTTTTTGAGTATATGACAAATTTTGGCGGCTTCTTCGCAACCTCAATTGTGATTCTAACACTTGTTAAAACCAAGTGTGAGCAACTTCATCTGAGCTACTATAGATTCCTCTATTCCCTCTAGTTCATTTTTCAAACTTAAACTCTTATTGTTTTGGGATTGCATCTCCACATCCTAGACAATGTAGATGTTTGGTACATGAGTTCTAGTTTCTAGGGTGTTACTTCCCCAAGAATTGGGTATAATGGTTTTTATTTATGATATTATTGAAAACTACTCCCTTTTTGTTGTTTAGTTGATGTCATGTTAGTAGATAGTTAGTTCTATCATTCCAGGCTAGCGTTGGTGCCTCTCATGAAGGTTTAGGTCACAATTTTGTTGTTTCATTCTACGACTCCATTTTGAGAGGAGATCTTGGAAATGATAAAATTGTGAGAGTAGCCTTGCTCTTTACAGAACTTTTCAAATGCCTTATTTTCAAATTCTCCTACATAATCACTTCATATAGAAGTAATGTAGTATCCAAGCCTTTCTGTACTTTATCACAGAAGAACTCTAATTTTTTCAAAGTATCGTCTTTATGATCAACAAATATAACCCAAATAAATCAACAATGATAAATGCACATATTTTTTCATCGATGCTCGTAGTACAGACAATATCTTTTGAAATAAAAGAATTTCTAGTTTTCTTACCCTTTGGACATGCATGGCAGATATGGTATTTGGTATGATATTGCTTGGGCAGTCCAGATATGTGTAGCTTGTTTTTCAACAAGACACACGCATGAATGACCAAATTCCTTATGCTTAAATCCAAGGATTTCCTAATAATTAGGCTAGAAAAATGTGTTCACTTATGCTTTTGATGGAGTCTAGGACATATACATTTTTTTCTCTAATTCCAGCTAGTAGAGTTTTTTGGGTGTTGCCTTCAATAACACATCATGATTTTAAAATTTTACTTTAAGCTTCGCGTCACATAGTTGTTTTGTTCAGAAGATTGTATTTTGATCTATTCACAAGAACAAGATAAACATAAGTAATATTGCAATACTCATTGAAAGTAAGATTACCTTATACCAATTACAATTCCTTTAGAGTTATTTCCCCCTTTAAAATCTTCAATAAATTTAAATAGTTTTTTTTGTTGCCTGTCACATGATTCGAACATGCACTAAGAAAATATCATTTTCTTTTTGACTTGTTGCGGTGGTCCTACAATTACTTTTTTGTTAGGTACCCATGTTGACTTGATGAGTTCTTTGGAGTTATATTTGAAACTAGTAGAAATAGGCTTGAGTCTCCAAACCCATCTCGATATATAAGAAAAATGAAATTTGAATGCGTAATAGCAAGACTGAGAAAAGGGCTATTCAGGGGAAGATTTGTCGATAAAATATTTCTTACTAGTTAACTTATTGGTAAGAGGAATAGGGTTGTAATAACTCCCCATACTCTTACATCATAAGATTTTATGGATGTTTCCATTTTTACTTCCCAACGAGAGAAATGTTTCTCATTGAAACAACGACATGTTATTTGTCAAGTTCCTTTTTGAAATAATGCTTCAATATTAACTTAGTTTTACATGATCTTTTCTCACTTCATGTTAGGAAATAAGTTACGGAACTTGCTCTGATTACTATTAAAAATGCAAGAGGGCGTGGGGGTGAATTGTACTTATTCTTCCGTTTTATGTCGACTGAGTGTTTTTCGTAGTTTACTAATGATATATGCAAAGAATCTCAATACACATGCAAGAATAAAAATGCGAAATGTAAATTTGACACCAAATATTTTTATACTGGTTGGGATCAAATATTTTCTTCTTATTTGAAATGTTTAAGATGGATACTGGGATTTTGTGGCTATCATGTTTTTTACAATGCTTTTCATTTCCTCCTTTCCTTGGCTTACTAATAGGATTCTTGCAAAATTTTAAGTGAAAATGATATGCTTCATTTCTCTATTCATGATGAAATATATAGCTTCACTTGTTCTATTTTGCAGCACTTAAGAATATCAAGAATCATCTCAAGTTCTCGTGGAATATCTTTTGGGATAGATTCAAATTTGGCACCACTGAGTTCTACTCTTGGATCTTTACCAGATTCCTCAAATGAATGCTTGTTGAGCCAAATTATATGTGGATCTCCCATTCCTTTTGATCAAGAAAATAATCATAACGAAGACAATAATGTTCAAGCTCAATTAATAAATAACAATAACATCCCAATTATGTCCTCATTACCAAAAGGAAATTATGGTATTCATCATGACAATAGGGGAAAATCAATTTTTGATATTGTTGATGCTGGTATGAAAGAAATGCTTGTACTTTTGGATGTGAATGATCCTGTCTGGGTAAAATCATCAGGTGATGAAAGGTGTTTTATACATTGTGAGAGTTATGATAGAAAATTTTCAAATTCATATCGTCCTTATAAATCATCCACTACTCGAATTGAATCATCAAAGCATTTTGGAGTTGTGCCAATGACCGCAACTGAGTTGATCCCAATATTTCTTGACCCGGTAAGTTTTTTTTAACGTTTTGATGCTATAAAAATTTAGTTTACGAGTGATATTGTATACTTTGGGCTTAGGCTCATAAGAATTTAGGACATGTTAGTAATAGGGTCTTAGGTTTGTTTAGTTATACATAGCAGAATAAAAATTGTGTGTGCTAGCCACTTTTTGGACTATTGTTGAAAACTTCAAATTTTTTTAACGACTTCAAATTTATAATTATTTTTTCAATAGGACATTTAAGTTTTTAATTTTCTCCCATACAATATTGATTATGATAAGTTTAAATGGAGCCACCAACATGAGCGAAGAGTATTTAAATAACTACTTGAAATTATTTTGATGTGAAAATGTTATTGTTTAATAATTAATTATATATTTAAAATAATTGAGTTTGTATATGCAGAACAAATGGATGAACATGTTTTCAACTATAGTCAGAAAAGCTAGGAATATTGATGTTGTTAATCCTGCGAATATTGAAGGCTCTATACAATTGGTAAATTATTAATTATTTTGAATTTTTCCACTAAATTCAAATCAATATTAAAATTGCTTCATAAAATAATATAGTTATATTTTGGTTCTTGAAAACAGATGTATGAACAATTGCATACTTTATCTCCTTTAGTGGAAGCTAGAGAATTTTTCATCATACGTTGTTACAGAAAACTTGATCAAACAACATGGATGGTGTTGGATGTTTCATATGATTTATTCAAAGAGACCCAAACTAATGTACCTTCGTATGGTTGGAAATTTCCTTCTGGTTGTGCAATTCAAGATTTGGGAAATGGAGGAAGTATGGTAAGAATAATATCTCTCTCTGCATTTTTTATTTAAAGAGGCAATTTAATGTATTGACCTCCTTCCATACTAGGGTCCAGCAAAAGGCCGGACCACAGGGAAACAAAACTATACCCTGCATTTTCACAAGAGGTTGTTTGCACAACTCAAACCATTGGAAGATATATCACTATTTACATGTAGCTTATTTTCAAAAAAGCATGTTACATAAGTAAAAGTTACAATGTACCGATGCATATATTATGATGTCTATTTGTCTTCATATGATAGAATTATAATCAAACCTATCTTAATTCTCGATTTATCAAATTTTAGATCCTTATGTTATGTTGTTCACGTTTCAATTATTTAACTTTTGGTCGTGTGATAGGGACTTGTTAAAGTGTCCTCATTATTGGAACAATAAATGATCTTTTTGTCTCATAAATAACATTGCACATTCCCCGCGAGCACTCTTAGAAGTTGTATTTAATGCATTATATTCAATAACTATACTTTTTAACATGTGCTATGAGAGTCGACAAACCTATGAGGATTATTAATTTAACAATGTTGAATCCCGACCCATGTTATAATGTTCAAGTCCTAGATATTTAAATCTAAAGCAAAAGCAGATGAGTAGTTTTCTCCTTTTACTATCTTAGACAATTTTCACCTTATAACATACACTATTATGTTCCAATAAAAAAAATTCCAACGTTCCATCCAATTTTTAATTTGCTTTCGTGATTATTGTTTTCCTTATAGGTTACATGGATTGAACATATTCAAGTAGATGATAAAAATCAGGTTTATGATATTTTTAAAGACTTGGTTTATGGTCATCAAACATATGGAGCTGAAAGATGGATTGTTACACTTCAAAGAATGTCAGAGAGATATAATTTTGCAATGGGTGCAATATTTCCTACTGAACATGATCTCAAAGGAGGTTCGATTTTATATCTCCTTCTTCATATATTTATGACTTCAAATTTTATTATATAAGAAAAGATAAGCATCTATGTAAAAGAAATTGTCACCTTAGCTTGAATTAAAAAGACAATCTTGGTGGAACTTAAATTCATCCCCTTTTCTTTGTTCATTTGAAATATAGCCTTCTTTTTAAAAGTGTGTTTGGTGTGGATAATAACTTTTTAAAAAAGAAAAATGTTATTTTTCTATGTTTGACTAGAGAAAATGTTTTCCAGCTAAAGGGTTTTGAAAATTTAATACCTCTTTCATTTTTGGGTAATTATCTCAACTTTTAACTTGAAATAGTCATTTCTAAAGAAAATATTTTTCTACCTAAGAAATGGGAAAATGATCTCTTTTCACATTTTCTTGAGAAGCCTTTTTCTATTCATAATAAATTAAATTTTTTAACATTATATCAACACTTTAACAATACTAGCAATTACTGTCATCTTCTTACACTCAAATATCATCAAAACACTATCTGGTTTGCTAATATTATTATCAAGGATCAATTTCCATTAAATGTTTTAAAATACTTTTTTTTTTAAAACAAATTATTGTCTAAAAATTGATTTCTGTCACACTATGCACACCCTAATTGATATTAATTTTCCTTTTTCTTTTTTATAAATATTTTCAGTGGTCTATGATATTCCAAAAGGAGTGAATAATTTGATGAATATATCTCAAAGGATGGTGAAAATTTTTTTTGAAATCCTAAGCATGAAAGATGGATTAGAATTTTCAACTTCATCACAATTGAATTGTGGAGAGAGGGTTTCTGTAAGAAAAAATTTAGAAATTACCCAACAACAAGGCTTCATTGCCACTGCTGCTACTTCTCTATGGCTTCCTTTTTCATTTGAAACTATTTTTAATTTCCTCAAAGATGACAACACAAGATGTCAGGTATGTATCAAACCTTCTTTATAATAGGGTGGTTTGTTTCAAATATTTTATTTAGTTGATAAATACAAATTTTATTATAAAGAACATGTTAATATAACATAATATTAATATAAGTTTCAAATAAAATTAGATGTTATAGTGAAATGTTGATTTTGGCCATAGATCTGTCAGTATGCATATTTGCACCGTATATTCAATTTTAGTGCGATAAACCACATCCTATATAAAATATTTTATTAATATTCAACTCTTTATAGATTATTTAATTTCTAACCAGATGACTCCTAAAAGTACCCTTATCGATTAACTTCTTCAATCCATGTGTTGATTTTAATGTGAAACTTGCAAAATTAAAATAAATATGAGAACCTGAACTCATAACATTAAATTAGAATAAGTTCAACGTTAAGAATCTTTGAAACCATTAAGATTAAATCCTCAATTCTATTTGATATGTTAATATTGGACTCATTATCTACATGTTCAAGTGTTACCATTAATTGTGCATGATTTATTTTATTTTATTATATGGTTTACAATAATCATCTCATGAACAATTTTTTCACAATCAAACAATGAGTTTGTTTATCATCTGATTTTGATTAATATTTTTTTATTGCTAGTGGGATGTTTTGTACGGTGAAAATAATGTTTTTGAGAAAGATCGAGTAAAAACAGGAGCTTCTCTAGAAAATAATATAAAAATCATTCAGGTATATCTGCCAAATTTATTTATTTATTTATTTATATATAGTTTTCTTCTTTAATTATCAGGATATTTCACTATATCTAAGAATAAATAAATGTACTTATGATTTGAATTCATCTTGTATTCACATGTAAAAATATCAAAATTTCTAACTGGTATCTACTCCCTCCCCCCCCCCCCCCCCCACATTTTTTAATATGTGATTATTAAATTAAAGATAGTTTTACTACACTTTGAAAATCTTCTTCACATTATTATAACTTTGCCTATTATAGAAAGTCTTCATTTTGACATATTTTCTGGATTTATAATCCACTTGATTTTCTTTCTTTTTATTTCTAGGTGAACTATGGTTAGCAACATTATTTTATATACATTATTCGATGGAATTAGAGATGAACTTTTTGTTGTTTAGCTTCATAAATTATCCCTCAGAAATTCTTATTAATTTCTTCTTAGTGCTTATACTGTTTTTCCTTAAATTGTTGTAATGTATGCAGTGTTATATGCCAACAGAGAACAAGTTACTTCTTCAAGAGTCAAACATCGATGAAATGGGAGCTTTTTTAATCTATGGACTCATAGATTTATCAATATACAATTCAATTGTCGATGGAAGTGATGCAAAAGAATTTGCTATTTTGCCCTCTGGTATCATCATAAGTCATGACGGTCGCCTCGGCTCAGATAGGAACAATAATGGAAATGTACAAAATGGTTCAATCTTGACGGTGGCTTTGCAAGAATTAGTTTGTGCCAATAATCATTTGATCTCTCAACAACAACAAATGGAGGCAATGACTTATATTCATAAACTTTTGAGCTCTACAATTTTTAAAAATCAAAGCAGCATTATGTTACTCTGATTAAAAATTATGATGGTTTAGTTTGATGTTGTTATTTTATTTTATTGGAGATTCTAAAACTTAGACAAACTAATATGTTTGAAGATTAATGTATTTAATTAATATGACATGAAAATCTCAAGACCGTGAGATATTGCTATTATATTTCATATTTATAGACAAACTTTTGAAACTTATTATCTGTTTGATAATTTATGTTTTTGTTTCTTTGGCCAAATTATCGAAGTGCTTAGACTTTGTGATTTTTAAAAATATTTTTTAAAAAGTAGATAATTGTCTTTGGCTCATGAATTTCCTAAAACACCTTTTTTGGTAATTATGTTTGACCTTTGTCAGGTAACAATTTCAAGCGCTTCTGATTTTGCAACACTCTCTCTCTCCCCCCTCTCTCTCTCTCTCTCTCTCTCTCTCTCTCTATCTATCTATCTATCTATCGATCTATCTATCTATCTATCTACCTATCTATCTATGTATATGTTCAACCTTTTTTGGGATCGTTTGGTAGAGTATATTTGTAAAATTAATGCATGTATTAACTTTATGTATTAATATTATCTTGTTTGGTACATTTTTGATGCTAGGTAGGGGTATACAAAATCTAACCAAAAACCGATCCAAACCGCAAATCGAATCAAACCGAAAAAAGAAGCCGACTAGTGGTTTGATTTGGTGTTGGAAAAAAAATTCGACTATATTTGGGTTGATTTGGTTACAACTAAAAAAACCAACCAGAGACCAAACCAACCCGGCATTATATATATAATTTTAAAATTTTATTTTATACGTAAGAATATTTATTTTAATATAATTTTTATATATATCTTATAATTTTTCATAGTTTTTATCATTTAATATATTTATTTCATGTTTGGAAGTTAGAATTTTTAATCATCTAATAAAGATTATAGTCCATACATGTTCGTAATTATAATAAAGTTTAACTAAAAACCAAATTATATATATATATATATATATATATATATATATATATATATATATATATATATATATATATATATATATATATATATAATGAGAATCATAGTTGAGGTGATGTGACACCTCTATGGCCTCCATTCCTTTTTATCTTTTTTTTATTAAGTAATTTGTGTCATGACCCAAAATCACGAGTCGTGATGGCACCTTTATTCCCAACCAATAGGTAAGCCAACCAATATATTTTAACAAACTTAACTAACTAATGAGTGAAACGACAAAAATTTGTCAAATCTTCAACACTGAGTTCCTTATAAGTACGAATGCGGAAAACGAAAATAAAATACTACCCAAGAATTGGTGTCTTAAGTACAAGAGCTTCTAAAATCCGATGCAAGTCTGAAACTAAATAACAAATCTAACATAAGGGCATCTGTCTGAATACTAATAACAGAATAAATAAAAGATAGAGGGAGGTGTGGGCCACGGAACAGCCAAGCAGCTCACCACAACTCCAAAAACTTCAAGCGCGGACTCAATTTGCTCCACGAGATGTGCTCCTAGTCGGAATCGAATCTGCACCACAAGGAGTGCAACAAACGTAGTATGAGTACGAAACCACGTGTACCCAGTATGTCTCATTGACCGACAACGAAGAAGTAGTGACGGGAGTTTATAAAAAAATAAATTCTTAAATTATATAAGTGTATATATATTACACTCACTATTTAAGTTTCATCAATAAAGGTAATCAAACATCAAGTACTTTCCAAACACCAAACAAAACACATAATAATAAAAAAAAATGATGTGATGAAATGCAATGCAATATGATACCATGTAATGAATTTTCTCAAAATACCCAGTACTCACTCAACCGTATATACATGATACTCATCGGAAATACATCGAGAGCTCACGACCCATGGGGGACTCGCAAAGTCCATTTACCGACACGGACGATCTCCACGTGTCTGTGCGGACGATCTCAACGCAGTATCATAATATCAACAATTTTCGCACGGACGGTCTCTACGTGCCCAAATTACAATCTTAACATCTCACCATTCCAAGCAAGGACGATCTCCGCGTGCCCAACTTATACTCAATCTCATGTCAATGCATGTGTACAATATTATTTCAATATAAGGTGATAATGATGCATCTCACTCAATCAATATCAACATAATACACAATCCACCTCAACTATCACAATTATACGGTGTAATAAAGAAAACACAATCACACAAAAATTTCAAGTCAATAACATATCAGCTAATGCCCATATGCTTTGGCAATTCTCAAATTACAATCCACATTCTATAGTAGTAATTTTCCTTTTTATAACACCGGTACTCATATCAATGCCCGTCACACCATTGATACGAGACCCCCATCTTTCGCCCTTACCCATTTGTCTATTTCATTTTTATTTTTTTTAAATCCTTAATTAGGAAAACGTCCTTCAATAAGTCTAAAAAGTCTTAACATACCTCAAGTGCCGAACTCGTGCCACGAATCCTCAAGGTAGTTACTTCCCTTTTCGCAAAATTTTGGAACGTTCACGATCTACCAATGATGCAATATTCTTAAGTAAGCGAGTTTGTATCAAATCATTATATGTCTATCATAGACCCTAAAACTGACTCATATTTCCAATCTAGCTCCAAACCTTGATAAAATTTGTATGCCAAATTTATCATATTTGCTAAATTTCAAGTCAAGAATTTAACTTTAATCCCTCCAACAAGGTTGAATCATATATGTACACCTAATAATTAATTACCCATCTCAATCTATTAAAAACTAGTATCTTAATTTTGTAAATGAATACAATAAGAACTAATTCCCACCCATCGATAAAATATTGGAACGTGGCCATTCTTTTCCTTAAACCATTCTGCAAGTTGCTTTTTTTTTAAATATTACCACCATTGCCAATCATTAGCATATGATTGCCTAATGATTGGCATCCAACTATAGTCCCTCCAACAAATGATTTTCCTTCATGTACATGTGTATGAACGTGCAAATGTAACTCATTTGGCATTGGATTTCGACCTTTTTAAATAGCCTATACAAAAGAAATCATATTCTATAATATATATCATACAATAGAGGATGTTAGTTATAGAGTTTGTAAAATATATATACTCACAAGTTTCCTTCGATGTGCTCCAATTGAAATAGAGCCGCCAGTGTGAGTCCCAACAACAGTTTAACGAACGCCACAACGATTTTTGAATTAATTTCTGACTACCTAATAGCTTTGTACTTCCCCAAAGCTGCATTTATCTTGATGACTATAAAATTCTTCACTAGGTAGACTTACAAAACTTACGAACTATCAAATCAATTATTCATTATAATCAACTTACAAAACAATTACTGAAACATTCTAGTTTTAGTCAACTTATAGAACAATTAAAGCATTCTAATTCAAATCAACTTACTAAAGCATTCTAGTTACAGTGGGCTTATTGAAACTATATAACTACTATATTAATCTCACAAATTGAATGACAAACAAAATAGATTGAAGAATTATAGTTAATTTACAGTACAAACAACACTTTCCAGTGTGTGAGAAACTAGAACAAGAAAATAATTTGAAGCCAATACTACATTTCATTAGCAACAAACAGAAGCACTTTACATGAAAAACTTTTATTTAATAAGAAGTTAGCTAATAAAGTTAATTTTCAAGGTTCTTGATGACGATGTAGTTGCTTTGATTTGATTTAGCTAGTAATTTAATCTACTGAACAAGCAGTAGGCAAGAATCTATATTTCAAAAAGACAATTTTTATGACAGACACATGACTTTCCTCCATAAGTACAACAATTCCTCTAGAAAATAAAATCAAACAAAAAGTTAAAGTCTAGAATGCATTTTTCTAGAAAATAAAACCAATAAACAAGTTGAAATTTAGAATGTATTCCTCCAACAAGAACTAATCACTAAAACACCCACAACAACAGAATAAAAATTCTCCAAACTTTTCACTTATCTCATTACAAAATCTCTAACTCGAATAGTCTCAAGATAATGACAACAATCTTCATCATAGTTAGATTGAGTAAACAAAATACCTCTGAAATCAAATCTTGAGCTAAATCAGAGATGGAAATGAAGAGTGAGACTTACTTCAAGTGAATATCAACTAGGCCTTGATGATGAGGTTATAACAGCACGGATTGCAACATTTTAACATTTAATTACCTTGATTATTATCAAGAATATGCAAAAATAACAGTATAAATAAACACTAAACACTTAAATATGAATGAGTTGTTATATGGATGCATTAAGTTTATAGATAGTCCTTTATAAGACTCATTCTAGTTGTCTGGATAGTGACTTAAGTTTCTTCAATTATCTATACATGGATCCAAATGATAACAAAAACTTCATCTAAAGAAGAGTCCACTTTGGTTGAGCATCTTAGTCAGAATACAAAAATCAATCAGAAGTAGTTCTTAAGCACTAGATAACAATTCATTCTTTTAGTTTTTGTAACCTAATGTACAGTGTGCAGCTATGTCAAAAATACAGATAAAATAAAACACAGAAACTTCTGTATTTCTAACTATGATCCTTGTTAATTTCTGTCTATACAACTTTAATCTGCAACACAATTGTAAATCATCAGAACTATACATCTATATATACAACTCTAATCAGAAAAAAAAGTCTTGTCAAGTTTGTTATTTCGCATAATCTATCAATTGTGGACATTCACAACATAAGTTAGATTGTGGGATTACATTTGTTTCAGATGAGCTTGAGTCAATAGTTTGGGTAAAAAAGTCACCCTAGTCAAAACAATCATTAACTGCTAACATACTCTTCCTTTTAAATGTATTACTCTCTATGCCGGTTAAGACTAATCAAATGATACAATATTATAAAATCAATCTAATTTTTGTTTTATTTTCTAAAAAACAGACAGAGGAAGATAACTTCAGCAAGATAATTACTTAATTTCTTGAATCAGAGAAATACTTGAAAGTTCAGAAGATTCAAGGCAACTCTCAACAGGTACGTCGTACTAAAACTATTCTCATTCCTTTGTGTTGATCAGTGTGTAAATATTTACTTATTAATTTCATTTTAGGGAAAATATAATTAATTTGATTTCCTTCTCTTATAAACCTCATGACCTTTTAGGGAAAACATAATTTCTAGAGAAAAAAAAAACCCTATTATCAGAACACTTAGATTTCTAAAATCCCTATTTTGAGAAAAACTCAATCTTGAAATCGAAAGAGTTAATATTTAAAATATCATATTTTCATATACCCAAACAACTAAAATATCTATTTTCAGAAGACGAGTTCAACTGAAAAAAATGTTTTTTTCAAGTAAAGCCATCGATACCCAAATCCAGTGAATCTAACCTCCAAATGCAGAACGAGTTGGGGTTCTTATTTTACTAAAATAAAATTTTAAACTACCCATATTGAGAATAACAAAGCCTTATTGAGATGGAGAGCTAAACGAAATAGAAATCGAGTAGGATATTGAGCTTATAGTGGAGACTTGGAAAGCTAGCAGTGGAGACTTGGAAAACTTAAATGGTGCTTGCACCGAAACTTGAAAAGCTTTGAATGAAGCTTGCGGGGAGAAGCTTCAATGGAGATGGAGCTTGAGAGAGGCTTCTTTGGAGTGAGACCTTGAAAATGTGGAAATGAATTGGTGACATAGAATATATGACTTTGAAAATATTTTGCAACGGATTTACTGACGGATTCTAACATCTGTTGCCTTTCAAATTAATATATTTATTTAGAAAATCATATAATCATGGATATTTTCGTCACTATGCAATATAAATTTTATAAACATATACTAAAAGTTTAGCAACATTTTTTCCGTCACTAATTTCTTCGCCCAATATATTTTAATTTTGTAACCCGTACTTTATTACTAAATCCGTAGAAAATATTAGGCGTCAAAATTTCGCGCTGATATTTAGCGATACAATAAATATTTTGTTACCATTCTGTCGCCTTACTATTACTCAAAAAATTATTTGTCAGTTTTGTAACAAAATGGTAATTCATTGTAAATCCATCGTTATATAGTGACAGAATAGCGTTCATCGCTAATATCCATCGCTAAACGTTATTTTTTTAGTAGTGGCTAATGATAGAAAAAAGTCTAGGATAGGGAATTATGAATACTCCCAACAAAGGTCGAACAATGGAAATCACTCACAATTTCAGCAGAGGTCTATAGATTTTCCAACGTGTGATAAGAACCATATGAGAAAGTGTATTAAAGACAAAGAGGTATGTCTTGGGTGTGGTCAGTCTTTTCATAGGTTAAAGGGGTTCCCTTCTGACAGGCAATGATTAGGAGCTAGCAGGGCTTAGTCTAAACCTTAAGCAGCTCCACCATGTAAACCCACTCAACAGGGGGCCTCTTTTAGTACATCTGGTGTTCAATCAATAAACAAGTTGTATGCTCTTCAGGATCGACTGGACCAGGAAGATTCTCCTAATGTGGTCAATGGTACATTAGGAGTCTTCCATTTTTATGTTTATGGATTGTAAGATACAGGGTCTACACTTTCTATTGTAATTCCTTATACAGCAGTAAAATGTGGTTTCAACCCAGAAACTCTCTTAGAACCCTTCTCGCTCACTACTCCGCTTGGTGACCTACCTATAGTTACATAGGTATACATAAATTGTCTTTTCACCGTTTCTAGAAAGTTACCTCAGCATCCCTTGTAGAGTATAAAATGGTAGATTTTTATATCATTCTAGTCATAGATTAGTTACATTCATATTATGCCTCAGTCGATTTTATATCTATGATCATTTGGTTTCATTTTCTAAATGAGCACGTCTTAGAATTGAAGGGTGGTAGCACAGTACCAATGGGTCGATTCATCACTTACCTTAAGGCTGGAAAAATGATTTTGAAAGGGTAAATCTATCATCTTATTTGGGTTAACGATTCAAAATCTAAACCCCAACTCTTGAGTCATTGCAAGTGGTAAATAAGTTCCAAAAGTATTCTTCAAAGATTTTCCAAGAGTTCTGTCCTATAGGAAAATCAACTTCGGAATAGATCTCTTTCCAAATACCCAACCTATTTTGAATCCTTCTTACATAATGGATCAAGATGTAAAGGAATTGAAAGAACAGTTGGAAGAACTTCTAGATAAGGTCTTAACAGACCTAGTATCTCTCCATGGGGTTCTCCAGTATTGTTCATGAAAAATAAAGATGTTTGCATTGACTATCTTTAGTTGACAAATTCATATTCAAGAATAATTATCCTATCCCAATATTTATAACTTGTTAGACCACTTTCAAGGTGCTAGTTGGTTTTTCTATGATAGACCTCACATGCGGCTATTATCAGCTCAAAGTCAAAGGTAGTGACATCCCAAAAATACAGCCTTCAAGACTCTGTATGGCAACTATGAGTTTATAATTATGTCTTTTAGACTGACAAATGTTCAAGCTTTCATGGACTTAATGAACAAGGTGTTCAAATAGTCTTTCAACTTTTTCACCATTGACTTTATTGATGATATCCTCATTTATTCTCAAATCGAGGAAGATCATGTGAATCACCTGAGAGTTGTTTTCCAAACCCTCAAAGATCTTCAGATATTCACTAAGTTCAAGGAATGTGAATTATAATTATAGTCACTCACTTTCCTTGGTCATTTCGTATCCATCAATTAGATCTGAGTAGATTCTCATAAAAAATGAGGTGGTACAACACTGGCCTAACCAACTTATATCAAAAAAATTTAGGTTAGGACTATTATTATAGAAGGTTTGTGGAAGAATTTTCATACATAGCATCCCCATTGACCAAGTTGACTAAGAAAAAGGACAAGTTTAAGTGGTCAAATTAATGTGAGAAAAACTTCTCAGAACTGAAGACTAGGTTGACTTCAGCTCTTGTCTTGACTCTACTAGATGGATCAAACGGTTATGTGGCTTAATGTGATGCATCCATGGTCTACCTAGGTTATGTTTTGATGTAGCAAGTTAAGGTTATAAATTATGCTTCTAGAGAGTGTAAGGTCCATTATAAAACTACCCAACTCATGACCTCAAGCTTGCAACCGTAGTATTTGCCCTAAATATTTGGAGACACTAATTATATGGTGCTCATGTTGATGTGTTTACACATCATAGGATCCTCTAGTATGTTTTCACCTAGGCAGAGTTTAATCTTTGTTAGAGGAGGTGGATTAAATTCCTCAAAGACTATGACATGAATGTTCACTACCATCCGGGTAAGGACAATGTACTAACTGATGCCCTCAGCAAATTATCCATGGGTAGTGTAGCACATACTAGGAAGAGAATAAAAATTAGCCAAATATGTTCACCAGATTGCTCTCTTAGGAGTTCGCCTTAGTTCAGTTTGGGTAAGAATCTTCATTAGTAGCGGAGGTTAAGGAAAAACATGATAGTGATCTTGTGTTACTTCACTTAAAAGGTGTAGTTCATCAGCAGAGAGTAGAGGTTTTCTCCAAAGGGGATTATGGTGTACTTCGTGAAGCAATTTGTATAATTATCCTTACATATGCTCATAATACTAGATATTCCTTTTATGAAGGTGCCACTAAGATGTATCGTGATATACGTGAAGCCTTTTAGTGGAACGACACGAAGATGGAAATAGTAGACGTTGTGGCTAAGTGTCCTAACTGTTGACAGGTTAAGGTAAAACATCAGAAACCAGGAGGCATGACTCAAGATATTAACATTCCTACATGAAAGTGGGAAGTGATAAACATGGACTTCATTATGGGTTTAGCTTGTACTCGCATACAACATGACTCAATTTGGGTGATAGTAGACATAGTCACTAAGACTACAAATTTAGTGGACGACTACATCAAACTCTACATTATAGTCATGTTGCATGTGTTACCTTCTCTAGCATCTTAGATACATGTTATCAGTTTACATATCATTGTTGAAAATCATTTCAAAAAGGTCTTGGTACTCAGGTAAATCATAGTATAACATTTCATCCACAGGTGGATGGTCAAGCAGAGTGTACCATTTAGACCTAAGGAGACATGTTGAGAGCTTGTGTGATCGATTTTAAGAGTAATTGGGATGATCACCTACCTCAAGATAGAGTTTGCCTCTAATGAAAGCTTAAATTCTATTATTCAAATGGCCCCGTATGAGGCACTATATGGGCGTACATGCAGGTCTTTGACTGGTTGGTTTTAAGTAGTTAAAACAGCATTGATTGGGAAAGATTTGGTTCATGGGGCAATGGTGAAATTTCGGCTCATCAGAGATAGATTAAGGGCTACTCAAATTCATCAAAAAACCTATCCAAATGTAGGAAGAAGGGACTTAGATTTTAAAAATGGTGATTGAGTTTTCCTGATGGTGTTACTCATGAAGGGTTGATAAGATTTGGCAACAAAAGAAAGATTATTCTAAGATATTTAGGTCCTTACAAAATCCTAAAAAAAAGGTTGGTAATATGGATTATGAGTAAGAGTTTCCAGCAGAACTAGCAGTTTTTCGTCCAATATTTCACATTTCCTTGTTGAATAAGTGTATGGGTGATCTGACATCAATAGTTCCATTAGAGGGCGTGGATGTTAAGGACAGTCTCACTTATAAAGAAGTGCCACTTAATATTCTTGACCGTCAGGTTTGTACTTTGAGAAATAAAGATGTTGCTTTAGTAAAGGTGTTATGAAGGATTTAGTCTATATAGGGAGGTACTTGGGAAGCAAAAGTAGTTATGAGATCAAATTATTCTCACCAATCTCTTAGTTCACTCTTTGGTAATTCAGTATTCACACCTTGTTCCGTTATTTATTCTTGCATTTCATCATATTTGTATATTCCACTCGACGACAAATGATTCCAAGGGAGAAATATTGTAATACCTCAGAATATAACTAAGACTAAGCAACAGAAAAAAGGGGAACCACGAAATGGTTCACGGGCTATGAATAGGACCACAAATTGTCACCCTTTTCGTGATTCACATCCGGCCAAGCATGGAGGACTAAAAAGCTCTCCACAAGCTGTCATGTGGCTCATTAAAAGTATCCCAAAAAACCCCAAGACACTGTGAGGAACCACGATGGCCTTCTCGGCTCGTGGTGCTTCATACGGTCTGTGAAGTGAACCGTGAATGGGTTTGTTCGACCTATAAGTATTTGACCAATTTCAAATGATCATATCTTTTATCACAAAATGAATTAGGTAACTCATGACCTATCAAACTGAAGATAAATGAGTCTTCTTTCTGATTCCATCGAGCTTTTAAAATCCATGCTTGGAGTAAAATTAATGCTCGTTTTAGTAGAGACCTATTGGGTAGGTCCATAACCACAACCCAGTTGACTGACCATGGCTAATGATGGTCTATCCCTTCATCAATTTTAAGTTAGGGTCACTTTGGTCTAATTACTTATGAATTGGTCACTTAAACTACATTGTATGATCCACAAAATATGTCATTTTTACATATTTTAAGCCTAATAATCTAGTTTGAACCGACCCAAAATGCTTATTCTCAAAACAATCATCGAAATTAGAAAAGAAAAGTAAGCGGCTACAGTTCTTCCAAGAACAATCATAGGTGTTCTTCAAGTTCAACTCTGAAATCAAAAGTAAGTCTTGGTTGATTTTTTCACCAGGTATGTGGAATTTCGCTAGTGGATTCCTTTCACCTATTACATTCCTATAATTGAGTTAGTTCTTTAGATTCTTAAAAGTTGTTTAGGCCTAGGGTTTGTAGACTTTAAAAATTTATCAGGATTATGATTCCTTTGATCTAAATAACTTGTTTATTGATAATTTAGTATGATTACATGCATAGAACTCAGAACCCTAGCTTGTGTAAATTTATTCTAGTTCATGAATTATACTTGCTAAGACAATCAAATAGAAAAATCATGCTTCAAATTTAAAATGGCATAGTCTCAATATATAGATGTTGCATTCTCAGTTAGCATGTCAGTGTTGTTGATCTATTTAGTATTTTGTGCATTTTAGCTTCATGAATATTCAGTTGGAAGTAGACTTAACGTCAAGTTGTACTAGGGTTCAGCGTACCCTTGAAGTCCAAAAACTACACGCTTGCGTAGATTTAGAAGTCCCCTCAGTTGGGCATCATATTTAGTGATCATGTTTTAGTAATGCCTCTATACCCCTGGAAGGTATATTAGATCGTCTCAATGGGGCGTATACATCGAAATCCACGTTTATCTCACGTGGTTTATGTCGCTTAAAATTAGCTCTCACTATTAGACTCTTAGTGCACTGACTAGGTTTTGAACATTTACTGGAGTATTTAGTCAGCAAGTTATCTTCATGATTAGTACTTGGTCATTGCATCCAGTGATCTTCCAGTTATAGTTCAGTATATATCTATATCCTTGTTTAGATTATATTATTTCTCAGTTATGCATTGTTCAACTTATATACTTTGGCCATCTTAGAATATCTATATCATGTGTACTAAATCATACTTTACGCTATATTGTTTTATGATGTAGGTTCATGTAATCAAAATCTAGATCACGCTTAATATATCGGTTTGCGGTCGACCTTCAGCAACTTTAGTGGTAGTCCTCATACTTTGAGGACAATAGACATGTGTTAGTTTTCATTCTTTATTTAGTTTTTAGGCTTGTTATAGCTAGTTGGGGTATGCCCCAACCACTTAATTCAGTTAGAGGTTATTCAAACATACTAGTAAATTCAACTTGAGTTGTTAATTGTTGTTTCATTGATCACTAAACTCTTTTTAAATCTTATATATTCAATATAGTTGGGATTTCCCCCATTTCAGATATCAACTATTTTAGCTTCTGCTTAGTATATGATTTACATAGTTATATTCTCAGTATGTTTGTGATATGCAAGACTCAGGGTTAGCTTGGGGTCACTCTATGTCAAGGGAATAGCCTCGAGGTGTGACATTCTTTCTTTCGTCTCATTCCAAAAATTGACCACATACACTGCCATCCAAACCTTGTCTTCACATTGAGAGGTTAAAGTTAAAAAGGATCATAAATTATTGGGTTCATCTTAATTAATTTATCAAATTCATGTATGTTAAAATTTCATAGTTTCTCGATAATTATTTTGTCACGACTGAAGGTAGCTCCTAAGTGTAATTGGGCGTATAGGACATGAGAGGCCTCACATAAGCCACTTTGAATTCATCATACAAGAAATAGAATAAAAGAGATAAAGAGAAAAATCTCAAGTTTTTGAGTTTTAGCGATGTAAAGAGGAAGTCTAAACATCGTCTAAAAGACATCTAGTACATAGCCCGTACATCATGTCCTAGAACTAAAATTAAGGAAAGAGTGAAAATAATAAATGTTCGGTCCCCAAATCATGTTGGAATCTACTCAACTAACCCTATTTTTGAAATTAGGAACCCTGACAATCAAACCTTACATGTGGGGAAACGTATGCAAAAGTATGTGTTAGTACAAAGTATGTACCAAGTGTGACAATCATGCATAAAAACATGTAAGTCATTAAAAAAGGGTATTTCATGAGCATGCAATGATAAAGTATGAACATAAATCCTGAATGTTAGAAAACATATGTCAAAAAACAAGATCAATGTAAGTGAACATCATCTTAGGAATGTTGAGATACTTCGTTGAAGTAACCTTAGTTAATATTAACTTTCTTATGGGAATTATCCTTAATTGTCATGGAAGACCACGTGATCTATGAACATGGAATCTGGTGTCTCCCACACCAGAAAACGTTGTCCAACTTTTCAAGGTAAGGCCATGAACTTCTAGCTTGTGTAGATTCACTAGCTAATGTCTATCTAGACAATCCTATGTTGGAACATAGTTTATAGGACATGGGTAATCGACACTTGTCCACTCGGTACCAAGCTTAACTTCTTAGGAATAGTTCTTAATCATATTCATCTTAGCTCATTAAGGAACAAGGGTAATCACCAGTTGTCCTTATATTATATGACATGTGTAATCGCCTCTTGTAATTTCAATTACAGAGCATGGGTAATTGCCTCTTTCCTTAATAGTAGAATAGCTCCTCAATATTGGTTAATTTTAGGTGAGAAGATCTTTCAACGCTAATAACTCATATTAAGTGAGAAAACATTTCACAATCCTTTTCACGATCCTACTTTCATGTGTATATGAAAAATCCCTTCAACAAAACAACAATAACAACATCATTGATTCTTCACCCTCAAGCATCTTTAAAATGTTTACATAAATTTAATGAGAACATGCTTGATGTCATAAACACTTACTTCATAATCCAAAACCCACATCATATAATCATAAATTGTAAAACATGGCAATTACAAGGTTTCATGAGAGATCATCATAAAAATGCGAGATTAACTCAACTCATGTATAAAAGATCATAGATCAATTAATTAAATCTATAATTAAGAGAACTCATAACATAGAAGAAAAACCCTAATTCAATTAGGTCCTCCCATTTATGGTCCGTGGTTGGTGTCGTCATTGTTGACACCAAGTTGTGAAAAAGTAAATTTTTCCCTTCTTTTCAAATATGAGGTGTTATTATCTCCCTTTTAGGATCATTGGTCCTCAAATTATGTTCAAGACATCATAAAGAGGGTAGAAACTTAAACCTAACAGCCCAACATGAACGCAATTACATAAATGCACATATCCGAGGAGGTAAGATCAACTCCAAGCTAAAGCATGTTCAAAACATCATATCGTGAAGTCTATATGCGACTCATACTCAAATGCACATACTCATTTTCTCAAGCTTAGGCTTTTTCATGAACATGAATAAATGATGAAATCATAGGAATATCTAACACACATGACAACAAAAGATTAAACCATGAGGAACTCAATACATCAAGCTAGAGTGGGGGTAGAAGGAAAGAGATGATGATAAAGTGACATCATACCGGCCTCAGCTTCCCATGTATCACACTCAAATAATTGATTCCTCAAAAGAACTTTCAGAAAGCAACTTTTTTATGTCTCAACTTCTTGACTTTTCGGTTTAAACTCTCCACCGGAACTTCCTCATAAGAAATATCCTCCTTAAATCCGAAATATTTTAAGCGGACTATAGTTTTCGTATAACAAATATACTTCATCATCATTGAGACATGGAAAAATGAATGCACCGATGACAATTCACTAGGTAATTCAAGTTCATAAATGAACTTATCAATACGCCTCAAAAAATTATATGGGACTACATAACTTGGTCTAAGCTTCTCTTTCTTGCCAAATCTCACTACACCCTTCATGGGTGAGAGTTTGAAATAAACCTATCACACATTAAACTCAAGATCTCTTCTTCTACCATCGACAGATGACTTTTACCGAATTTAGTTGTTTTCAACCTATATCTAATAGGATAAACTTATTTCACTTCATCTACAAATTTGGAGGCTATTAAATCAATTTCACCTACTTCAAACAAACATATACTACATTTTCTACCATATAATGCCTAAAACGGAGTCATGCCAATACTTGAGTGATAACTATTACTATATGCAAATTCGATCAAAGGTAAGTGATTCTCCTAATTACCTTTAAAATCAACCACAAAAGCTCTCAACAAATCTTCTATAGTTTGGATTGTATGTTCCGATTTTCCATCAGTTAGAGGATGAAAGGCCGTACTAAGCTTAACACGAGTACCAAAACCCTTTTGAAAGGATTTCCAAAACTGAAAAATGAATTGGGTACCACGATCGAAGAAAATAGATAAAGTAAATCCATGGAACTTTACCATTTATATAAAGTACAACTTCGTATACTCCTCCGCCGAACAAGAAATCTTGACGGGAATGAAATGGGCCGATTTCGTCATTCGATATACTATAACCCAAATTGAGACATGCTTTCGCCAGGTATGAGGAAACCCAATGATAAAATCCATATTCAAATTTTCCCGCTTCCAAGGAGGAATGCAAATGTCTTGGGACAAACCTCCCGGTCTCTAATGCTCAACCTTCAATTGTTGGCAATTGGGACATTTAGCCACGAATCCTCCAATAATCTTTCAAATCCAATTCCACAATATATCTCCCATAAGTCCCGGTACATTTTGGTGGCTCCTAAGGTGAATGGAATATCAAGAACTATGGGATTCTGAGAAGATTTGTTATCTCAAGTCGCCACCTTAGGAACACACAAACGACCTTGATACCTAAATACACCATCTCCCCCTTAAGAGAAAGCTTCTACGGACTTTTTAAACACCGTTTTCTTTAATTCAACCATATTAAAATCAAGACCTTTCTCAACTTTCATATCCGCCACAAAAGACAGTTTTGACCCATTATGAACAATAACACCACCCTTGGTAGATTATTCTAATTGAACACTCAACCAGGCCAATCTATGAACATCTCAAACCAACTCTTTTTTATCATGTTCGATATGAATAATACTACCCATAGATAACTAACTAAGAGCATCCACCACCACATTTGCCTTACCGCGATGATGCACATCACTCATATCATAATCTTTTAATAACTCAAGCCACCTACTTTGGAGAATATTTTGATCCTTCTGAGTAAACACATATTGCAAGCTCTTATGATCGGTCAAGACATACACATGAACAATATACAAATAGTGCCTCCAAAAATTAAAGGCTAAAACAACCTTAACTAGTTCAAGGTCAACAGGTAGGATAATTCTTCTCATAAATATCAAGTTTCCTTGAAGAATAAGCAATAAGTTTGTCTTTTTTCATAAGCACACATCCTAGCCTCATTCTCGAGGCATCATAATAAACAACAAAACCATCAGTCCCTTATGGCAAAGTCAACACCAATGCTGAAGTAATTCTATCTTTCGACTCTTCTAACATGTTTTGGACCATATGAACTTAGCCTTCTTTCGAGTCAATGTTGTCAATGGAGAGGTAATTGTAGAAACTCCCTCAAGAAACCTTCTATAGTAACCATATAAAGCCAAGAAGATTCTAATATCTAAAGGGGGTAGAGGTCTAAGGACACTCTTAACTGAATCCATATTATTAAAATCTACCTCAACACCCTTACTTGAAACAATATGACTATGAAAAGCCACGAACCTTAACCAAAACTTGCATTTGCTTAAATTTTCAAATAGTTGTTGATCCTTGAGAATTCGCAACACAATCCTCAAATGATTGATTGATGTGATCATTCTCACTCATTGAATAGAATAATATATTATCAATTAACACAATTACGAACCTGTCAAGCTATCGTCTAGACACTCTATTAATCAAAACTATAAATGTCGCCGAATCATTAGTCAAACCAAACAACATTACCAAAAAATCATAATGACCAACTGAGATTGAAAATCCATCTTCGAATGTCATATTAATTCACCCTAAATTGGTGATAACCCTATCGAAGATCAATCTTGGAAAAGTAACTCGCCCTTTGAAGTTGGTCAAAGAAGTTATCTATCCTTGGGAGAGGATACTTGGTATTAACAGTAACCTTATTCAATTGTAGATAGTTTATACACATACAAAGAGAACCATCTTTCTTTCTAACATATAAGACTAGAGAACCCCATGGAAAGATACACGGTCGAATGAAACCCTTATTAAACAAATCTCTCAATTGTTCCTTCAACTTCTTAAGTTCTCCCGAAGTCATTATGTAAGGAGGAATAGAAATAGGTTGTGTATATGGGAGAACGTCAACCAAAATCTATTTCCCTTTCAGTACAGATACCCGTCAAATAATCTGGAAAAACTTTTGGAAACTCATTAACCACAGGGAACGGCTCAGGAATATAAGTTTCACAGTCCACATCACTCACCCTAATTCTATGGTATATTGAACCTGTAAAATCATCTTTCTATCTTTAAGACAAGATACAAACTTACCCTTAGGCATAGAATTTCCCCCTTTCTATGCTAGGATGGGCTCACTAAAAAAATGAAACTTGACTACATGAGTTCTAAATTACTAGAAACATAATAGGCATGAAACCAGTCCATACAAATAATAACATCAACATCTATCATAGCATGCTCTACAATATCGACAAGAGTAACTATATAAGACAAGGAGATGGGACACCTTCTACATACCTTCTTATTCAAAATAGAATCGGCAAAAGGTTTAGAGACATAAAAAGGATCTAAAATCACATTTGGAAGAACATCAAACCTCAATCCACATATGGCATCACAAAGGACAAGTTAGTATTGGTGTCAATTAAAGTATAAAAATCAAGTTGAAGGACTTTCAGCGTATAGGTAACCACATCGGGATAACCCTCTTTTTCAACACGAGTCTAAGGGTGCATAGAATTGGTTTTACTTGGGATCATTTGAACTCAAACCATTAGGACCTAAAAAATGATTAGGTTGAGACATTTTCTGATTATCTCCTTCACTCTTAGTAACTGAAGGAAAAATCTCTTATCGTGTGTTCCATCTTACCACAACCAAAACAAGCATTTGAACCGACTAGACACTTACCTTCATGTTTCCTTCCACACTTAGCAAAAGTAGGCAATAAAGAGCCATTATCATTTTCTATTTGAGGTTTAATGTTTGACACCCTAACTTTGTTGAACTTAGAATGAAAATTGGAGGAACCTTAACCGGAAAACCTTTGTTGAAACTTAGAATGACCATGTCCATCGGACATTGAATGTGAGAAATTAGCATCACTAGCTTTAGCCATCTTTGCCTCCCTGTGCCTTTCCTTAAGTTTCTCCTTTTCAATATGTTGAGCATGAACTATGAGATAAGAAATGTATATATCATTAATATGCATGGCGGTATGGCAATCCTTAATCACCATTTTGGACACGCCCAAAATAAACTTACTCATCATTACACTAGGATCGACAATCATAGTGGGAGAATGTCAAGACAATTGTGTAAACTTCAAAGCATATTATTTCACACTCATACTTCCTTGACGAAGATTTATGAATGCAAGCCCCTTTTCCTCCCTTGTCTCAAAGGAAAGAACTTATCGAGAAAAGCAACCTTGAACTTTTCCCAATCAAGAGGACCCCATCTTCAAGTCTTCATACTTTACATTGATTCAACCAAATATGAGAAACACCTAAGCGGCGAATTCTGTCTTTTCCACCGGCTTCACTCCCATGATCATCAACATATTATAAACCTCATCAATAAAATCTTGAAGGTGTTACTCAATTTTAGAACCATGATATTCTGAAGGATTCATTCTAGTGAAGTCCCTCACTATAGATGTCTCCGTACCCAAATTTGGGTTCATAGGAACCGCAACCTCCTTATTGTATGGGCCCGTCATGGCTTGAGACACCACATGAAAAGCATCCCTAAACTCCGCATTAGTCACTTACTCGACCAAAGTGTCGGCTGGAGCATGAGAGCTTGAGGAGGATCTTTTTTTTCACATTCTCCCTGACATTACTTCTAGTATAATCTCTTTGAGTAGTTTTATACTATAGAGCATCAGAAAAGTATCAGGAGAGAGACTCTATAGAGTTAAACTCAATCTCACGACTTAAGATTAGTGAAATAAGTGGAGTTTCCTAAGCATATTGCAGCCTCTCATTCCTAAATGTGGCGTTCTTCACACTCATGAAAAAGACTCTACTCGATGTGGCTTATGAGACTTCATAGGACCTTTCAAAACCTTGTGCTCTATTTACCAAGTTTGTCACAACTCAAAGTAGCCCCTAGGTGTAACATGTCATATAAGACCCCCAGAGGCCTCATATAAGCCACTTAGCATTCATCACTCAAGAAATACAATAAAATAGATAATGAGAAACCTTTTACATCATGGAGTTTTATCAAAGTAAAGAGAGTCTAAAAATTGTCTCAAAGTCATCTAGTACATAAAAATGAATCTGGCATAGCCCGTACATCATGTTTCAAAATTGAAAGTAAGGAAATACTTAAAATAATAAATGGTCGGTCCTCAAAGCATGAAAATTCACCAAAGCTTGTAATCTCCTTAACTGACTCTAGCCACAAAACGGGGAACCCTGACTGTGAGGCCCTACATTTGGGTAAATGTAGGCAAAAGTATGTGTTAGTAAAAAATATGTATCAAGTGTAATGTCCATGCATAAAAACATCTAATCATGCTAAAAATGGGTATTTTCATGACCGTGAAATGATTAAATTAAAAAAAATCATTAATGTTAGAAAACATAAGTCATAAAACATTATCAATGCAAGTGAACATTATCTTAGGCATGTATGAGACACTTCCTTTGAAGAAACCTTAGCTTATCTTAAATTTCTTGGGGGAGTAACCTTAAATTTACATGTAAGACCAAGTGATATCCCACACCGAAAAGGGTTGTACTAATTTCAAAACTAAGGACCATGAAATTCTAGCTTAAGTGGATCAACTAGCTAATGTATATCTAGACTATACTATGTGGGCACATAGTATATAGGACATGGGTAATTACCACTTTTTCACTTGGTACTAAGCTTAACTTCCACGGAATAGTTCTTAATCATATTCATCTTAGCTCATGAAGGAACACGGCTAATCGCCTCTTGAACTGATATCATATTACATGGGTAATGGCCTCTTGTCATTTCAATTAGAGAGAATGGATAATCACCTCTTGACTTAAGATTAGAATAGCTTCTTAACATTGGTTAATTTTAGGTGAGATGATCTTTCAACCCTAATAACCCTTCTTGTTTAAGAAATTCTTTTACAATCATGCTTTCATGTGTATATGACAAATCTATTCAACAATGCAACAACAACAACATCATTTATACTTCACTCTCAAGCATCCTAAAAACGTTTACATAAATTTCATGAGAGCATGCTTGATTTCATAAACTCTTCTTTAATAATAAAATATCCACATCATATAATCACAAGTTGGAAAACATAAGAATTACATTTGGTTCATGGGGTATCATCATAAAAATGTGAGATTAACTCAATTCATTCTATCATCATAAAAATGTGAGATTAACTCAAATCATGCATAAAATATCATAGGTCAATCAATAAAATCAATAATTAAGAGAACCCATAACATTTTTAAAAAAACTTTAACTTAATGGAATTCTAACTTTGAAAATTGGAGAAGTTAGGAACACCATGGATGAAAACTATCATACCTCAATGCAAATTTCTTAACTTCAATGGAGGATTAGGAGACTTGACTTGAAACCCTAGGTTGAACCCTTCTTCTTCAAGCTTTCTAGAAAGAGAAATATTGGAGAGGGATACTTGTTCTTCTTTTGTAAATTTGAGAGAATGATTTCAATTGATTAAATTTTGTGGTTAAAACGTTGATATATGGGTTTTGGTAAAGGGTAAAATGACATAGTATTAGGATAAAATAGTTAGGAAAAGACTCTAAAGCCCCTAAGAAGTAATTGTCGAACCTAGCGACGGTGGGGACCTACAGTCTGTGGGTCCACCTACAGACTATCATGTATTTTCGTTGATTGGTTCAGAAGCTAAGGTTTTTAGGCCTCAAATGGCGGGTGCTACTCACAGGTCATGGTCCAATTGACAAGTCGTAGGTCCCAACCGTGGTCTTTAACTTTCTACCTCAAAATCTTTCTAAAGTATGGGACTCACCTACGAAACCTATTTACGTCCCATGCATTGAACGACAGGCCATGTTGGTGAACTATTTAAACATACAGAAAACTTGAAAATTTTAGAAAAACAACCTAGCCAACCATGACCACCACCAACATACCGTCGTCCCACTTATGGTTTCTGGTTGGTGTCGTCGTTGCTGACACCTAGTTGTGAAAACTAAAATTATCCTACCTTTTTTTATCTGAGGTGTTACAGATTTGGACAAGAGTTATTATGAAGTGGAATATGATTAAGGTTGAAGTCTGAGTAGACCTATATGTTTGATGAATACATGATTGATTGAGATGAAATTTGTTGAATATTGAGTATGTTATGAGTCATTTGTTGGTGAATGTTTTCCATGTGTTATTTGTTTCTATGTAGGTTGTCTTGGTTGAAATTGTGTTTGTGTGGGTTGAATAGGTTAATAGCCTATATGTATATAGTTATTATATATATAAAAGGGATAATTCATAAAATAACTAAAAGACTTTAAATTTGTTAAGTTTTAAGTGGCGGATCTCGATGATAGATTGAGAGATTCATCACTTTTGTATTTGTATTGTTATATTACACAGGGAAAGTCTAAGTAGTCATTAATGTAGTCCATTCCATTTTCTAGGGTGAAGTCTGAGTAACTCTTGTTATGCCTAAATTGGTGTTGATAGTTTACTACATTTTGAGATTTACAACTCATGTGAACTTGTAACTTTAATAATGTAGCGAAATGTTACCACACGTTGAAAAGAAGAGATGAGATTGCGTTGTGAGGATGTGTTTGACGATTCATCACACATGTGATGACAAACCGTAAAAACAGAATCACAAACCCAATTCAAAAAATTAAACTAAAAAGATTTGATGGAAAGCCTGACAGACTGTCACACATGATGGACCTTCACACCTGACATACCATCATAGCTTAAGGGTTGTCATACTTATTGTTAGATCTAAAGTAATTATTCTGAGTCTCTAATATTTTTTGACGGTGAAGTTGATGGACCATCACACTTGTGATGGTCTTTAAAACCAACTAGTCAAATATGCGGAAACATAAAAAGTCTCTAATATTTTCTATGGTGGAACTGAAGGACCGTCACATTAGGGAAAAGACATCATATTAACCCGTCATATGTGCTTAAAAATAAAAATTCTATGATCTTTTGTAATAGTGGGACTTGACGAACCATCAACTTTATTCTTCATATATTTATCAAGCTATATTTCTTGAGCTTTTGGTTATCGATTCCATGTCATTTTGTACTAATATGTTCCTCTACAAGTATAATTCCTCCCAAACTGACCCTAACCTGTAGGGGTTCCCAGAAGAGATTGACTCATCAACTATTGTATGAGTAGAGTGACTAGGAAAAGAAGGTACAAGAGGTCTGACCTAGACCCCTGAATAGAGCTACGTCAAGGAAGTAGCAAGTATCTCTCAGTCTAAAGAAGGGGGTGAATCATTCAGAGACTCTACTTATGACTTTTCTTCTTTTGAGATGGTTGAGGAACATGCACGGGCTAAGTATGCAACTCAAATTGATATCTCAAAGTTGATCTAAAATGAAGCCATTAAGACCAAGAACCCTAGGTTATGTGATGCCATAAGATGGTGTATCAAGGTCTCTGTGCGACTCTACAATGAAATACTTGTAGTGAGAGCTCGGGCTAGTGTGAAATTAAATATAGCTAAGGAGGTTAGGGTGTTAGCATATAAATTGCTAGAGTCCCCTGATATCGAGCAAAGGTTAAAAGAGTACCACCTCGAGTAGATATTGGAGGATCCTGGGATGTACTACCTAGCCATGGTTAGTGATTTATATGTGAACTATGCAACTTTAGGTGGTCAGGTCTCTAAGTTATTGAAGGCAAAGCTACTAGAGTTGATGGTCCAGGGTATACAAGTTGATATTTACGGACAATTATCAACAATTATTGTTTTGGGCTTGACTATATTCTTTCATCCAAAGCAACTGAACTAGATTGCAAGATCCATGAGAGCCTTCAGTAGCTTTTGTGTTTTGCTCAGGTACTAAAGGCAACCTTCGTGGTTGATGAACACTGAGGAGAGGATTAAAAAGCATCGTTGTCAGTCCCTGCTAAGTTTTAGTGGGGTGTGGTGCTATATAGGTTATTCTCGATCAGGGGAAATAAGAAATTGGTTGAGGTTAAGGTGGTGTTTGGTTTTTTGTTTTACTATTGGGATATCTAATGGATTTGGGAGAAATTAGTTGGTGAGATCTAGGTTGAGGTAACTAAACGGACCACGTCACTACCATTCCTGTGTCTCATTACTAGCTTGTGAAAAGCTAAAGTGACAACTATCTTGATAGGGGTTGATGAAGAAATCGTGGTTTTCAATAAGTTTGACATCGAAAAAATAAAGGATGAGGCATAACTTAAGATATGGGTGCACAAGTTGTAACCACAAAGTATTTGGTAAGTTAGGTATCTCTAATTGATTGGTCAATGTACGTGTGTATGCTTTACTAATCCTTACCCTTAGCCCCAGATTAGCCCTCGCAGTAAGTGGGTCAGGTTTTTAGATATCAAATTATCATGCTAAATCTCTGTTGTTTTATCATTTTCTTATCTATCATAACTTTCTTGGTCGGGCAAGTAAGAATGAGGTGATATCTAATGTTACACACCATTATAAAGCATTCAAAATGAAGAATTTTACAATACATGCATAAGCAGTATTCCAGCACTACTTAATTATTAGTTTTACTTTTTTGATTATTCATAGTTCCCACAACCCTAGTTTTGGATTTAGTTATTCATCCTTCAGAACAATCGAATGTTCTAAATTGAGGGTGTTGATATCCTGGCATTTGACGACACATTTGATATTTTTAGCTATATTCAATTGTAAGTTTTTAAGCAATGATAGTGTATTTTGATAGCTTTTCTACTGTGTTAGACAGTTTTCTGTAAAGGCAAGAAAGAAAGTAAAATGGATCAAGCCATTAGGTTAATCATCACACCTGCAAGAATAGTACAACTCTCTGAAGTTATGTGATGATGGAGGATGACAAACCATCAAAACTCTGCTTAAATATCATATGCAACGTAAAACTTAAAGAATCATCAACACTCTTTTAAGATAAAATAACAGCCAAGGCGAAGGACCGTCACATCTATGGTCCATTATATTTAACGTCAAATGAGCCTCGATAATCTTACAAGTTGTTTTTAAATTTCGAATTTCCTGGAACTATAAATAGTTTTTTTAGGGTTTTATTTTATTATCTTGTTTTAGATAAGAACATAATACCTCTTGAGCAAGTTTTGAACTAGAGTCGACATTGACTCATCGAAATCAAGGTGTTTTTTGCCTTAACTTTTTGCAAGTCTTTTTTGGATAAAATTTTCAGTCCTTTTATGAATTAAAAAGAAGAACATACAACTCAAATCATTCAGGCCTATTGCACAAGTCCAACTACTAGACAAAAAGAAAATAAAAAAACAAATTAATTAAAAAGCCTATTCTCCTAATACATTTTCTTTATACATGGTTGTCCTAAACCCTCTTCTTCCTCATCTGACCAACAACCTCCACACCTAAATAATGTTCCTCCTGCTGTGATCTAAAAAATCTTCCTATCTCCTTGAGAAATCAATTTGTAAGATCTTCCTCTTGCTCCTTCGTTGCTCACTTATCAATAGTAAGTAATTGTCTTTGTTTGTTGCACAGTTCTCCTCGTTGATTGTATTCAACTCTTGCAAGGCGCAATTGTGTTCTCCAATACGCTGGCTTGTGATTGTGATGTGTTGTTTGTGGATCTTCTCTACAAAGGCAGGCTTATTTACTGTGAGTCCTATTTCTTTCTTCTTTTTCCATCTCCATCTTCATAATAATGATTTCTTCATCTTCTTTTTGTATGTGGTCTGTCGTCTTTCAGGCTAAAGCAAGGTTTACTATGTTCCGTCATCTTCTCGGTTTACTCCAATCCAAGAAACAAGAGTATCTTGCATTTCATACTTGTATTATTTACTAGATATGTTGTACATCTGTAAATGTAAAACGTCTATGCTAATCCTTTTCTCCCCCCTTATCCCTCTTTGATGATATTCGTAGATATGGGATCTACATCTTATCACTGTTTAATATCCTTCTTCCCTTTGGTTCTAGACTCGCAAATATTGTATATATATAATTTCCATGCTCTATAGCCTGATTTACTATATAGTTCGCAAGTTGATTTCCTTCCCTCATAACATGTTGGATTATATGTCGTATGTTTACCAAATTTGTCTTGATTTCCTCTATCAAGTATCTGATTATCCATGGTAAATCCCGATTTGTCGCCCTAGTACTTTATACAATAACATAGAATCTGTTCGACTGATGATCTTGTTATAAAGTGCCTACTTACAGTTTTTACCTGCTTCTAGTATAGCTTTAGCTTCTGCCACTTTATTTATAGTATTGTTTTATGCTAGCCTCCTTTGCATGATTTAAGTCCCTTTTATCATCCCTTAAACAAAATGCATAAGAACTTAAACTTGGATTACCTCTTGACGCTTCATCTCTATTATATTTTATCCATACTTCTAAGGGAAATTCCCATCTTATTTGAGTGACCTTCACACTTGAGCAGTACCCCTCCAATTCTCTTAGCATTATTGGCCAATTACCCGAGTATATCATCTTAGGTCTTCGAACCTTGATCAATATGAACATGTTACTGGTAACATTATGAATAATTCTAGCCAATGAGATGTTATTCCTCTCGTGTTTCATTTTGTTTCTCCTATTCCACAACTCCCATATTATAAATCTTGGAATAGCTCTATAGTATGGTTTCAAGTATTTTTCGGCATTTGCTCCCACCACAACATTATGACATCCCCAACTGCAATCTTGTTATAGATAGACCTGCACAAGAGCAAAAATAGGAGCATGTCCTATTAGCAATATTCGATCTGAGAAACACATGAATAAGTGTTTCTTGATCCGCAGTTTTGCAACAACAGCATCTCGACGGACCTTGCAGGCTCATCTTCTCAATCTATCATCCACTAGTACCTTAAGTTTCCACAACCTCCACATGATAAAATTCATTATGAATGGGATTTTTTTGTCCATATCCACTTGTGACTATTAGGTTCATCTTTATGTCTAATATAATTCCAAGCTGTTTTGACTGGGAAATTCTCTTTATTCTCCAACATCCAACATGGTATATATTTCTCATTCATTCCTCTTGGAGGTTTGATATTGCCTATAATATACTCAACCAGTTCAGTTGGAATGATAGCCATCAAAGTCTGCACATCCCACTCTCCCTGATGATCCACCCTTTTATAATTGTCATCCCATTCAAAATTTTCTTCAATAATGGTATACAAATCCCCCAATCCAGTCCAATTATCATGTCAAAAAGATGTTAATCCCTTTCTAATTTGCCACAATATTTGATGTTCTATGAGGTCTCTTGCTGGTAACATTTTCTTCCAAAGATAGAACCTCCTCCTCCAACTTCCCACTTAGCAAGATTAGGACTCTTGTATCTATAGTATTTAATCCTTATGTATTTACTGCATAGCGTTTTCTTGGTTTTGAAACTTCACCATAATTTATAGAATAACGCCGTAGATAAGTCATACATTAGTCTGAAACCTAGTCCTCATTCTTTCTCTGGTAGGTATAGATTAGTACTCCATTTACTCCAATGTCTACCTCTCCCTACAATGTAGATTATCCAAAAAAGTTGATCAAGCATTTGTTGTACCTGGTTAAGAACATTATTTAGAGGGTTTATAACTGATAAACAGTGAATTAGAGTACATTGAAGCACATGTTTTATCAAAATTGTTCTGCCCCATAAGATAACCTCTTGAATGAATGCAATTCTATATGTTGTTTTTAATAATCATGAATGGATAAACCCCACAACCAAGGGTTGTGGAATGCATGACTTCTTAACCTAAAAATAGGGTTTTTACAAAATGAATAGAGTGTCGTGTGTGTATATCTTGTTACCTCTTTCGTCTTAATCGACTTCTAATGGTTGCAAACATTAGAACATGTTTCAAGTTTAGCTTGTTTGAATAGAAAAGGTACAAACTTGGAAAGAGTTAATAACAATAATTTGAGAATTCAGAGTTGTCTATTGGTTGATACTATAGCAAAATTAACCAACTTCAGTATTTGTGTGTGAAATGATTGGAACATTTTTAGTTCGAAAGAATAAAAGTGTAATACATTTAATTTGGTTGAGAAATAATTGTATGTAATGCAAGTTTGATAAACTAATAGACTAATGACGCAAGAGAAGTCATATAATTAACCTTAAAATGGTCAAACGGTCTTAGTGAACACAATCCTTGTTGTTTTTCAATATTAATTCTAAATCAATTGATATTTTTATTGGTACTTTTTAAAAATTGTTTTTCAAACTAAATCTAATTATTTCTCATTTCTTGTTAAAATAAGTAACTAAAAGTAGATAATCACATATGACTTAGTTCTCACCTTATTTCCTCTGGATTCGACCCCAATCTAGTTGTATAATATATTTCATGACGACTTCTTTATATTTCTTAATTGAGGTGTAATTTTTGGCATATCACTTCCTAATATAGGTTTAATAACACTTTGATCTCTTGGTTATTAGTGTGTAACACTTTGAAAATCCAAGACGTGTTCTAGAGACTAGCATAAGTGTCAAAAGGTTTAGACACTGTTTTAAGGTCCATTCTAATGAATATAAGTCATTAAGAAAGTTTAGAAATCAAAATGTCCAAGAACGTCCATGACGTCCGGAAACAAGTCCAATGGGGTACTAGCGTGCCTTAGCCTATTTGACTAGCTTTTAGGAGTCAAAAGATGATGAAAATTGGTGGAAGGGTTTTTAATACATACTAGAGTTAGTTCATAGTCGAAACTTCTAGGCAAGACTCCCCAAGGACCTACCAAGGTCCTTTGAGGAGGACCCTTGCAAAAGTGACAAAAATGTTGTCAAGGGACAGTGTTATCAACCAATGCCACCAACAAGCCATTGGTGAATTAATGGGGCGTCGATGCCTCCGTCGATGGTCACTTCGCCAAAATCTTATAATGTTCATTTTCCATAGTCTCTGAACTCATCGATGAATGTTCATCATGGAGGTGCAAAGTGGTCGTTGATTGACCCATGATTCGTCGATCGTGGTGTAACGACCTGTTTAGTCGTTTTGAGCAGCAGATTTTAATTCTGGAAAAACTGGCCAAGGCCACGGGCACTGCGACGGACCGTCACAGGCACGACGGCCCGTCGAGGGTGCATCGTTTCAGCATACTTAGAATTCTGAAATTGGATACTGAAAATCGACTCTCTGTAAATTGTGACGGACCTGCAGGACGTGCCGTCACATCCACGACGAACCGTCGTGAGTTCCCGTTGTAAAACACTTCAACTTTCGAGAATTTGGTACAAGAAACGAGTTTCTGACCGTCAGGACGGAGGTGCAGGACGGACCGTCACTGGTGTGACGGGCCGTCGCAGTTCACCTGGACTTTGGGAGGCTGCGACGACCATCGTGACGGTCCGTCGCAGGCACGACGGCCCGTCACAGGTTGCGCAAATCCCAGGCAGAATAGGATTCCTCTACACGTTTTAAGGGTCGTTTTGGACTATTCTTTCCTTAATTATAAAGATTGAGGGTTAATATTAATAAGTCTAATTACTTGGGGGTTAAAGGAGGTAACCTTAAGTTAATTAGGTGGTTCTATTGTCCTCTTTTAGTCTTAATTATATGATAATTAGGGTAAAGGAAAGAGGGTTTGAACATAAGAAAACAGAAAGAACCAAGAGAAAGAGAGGAATCGATCAAGAGGCTGAGGAGAAAACAAAGCTTTGGGAATTCTTGCTTGATCACTAGTCTTCGGTGGAGGTAGGTTATGGTTTATTTACGATATTCGTAGTGAACTCTTAATAGTGAATGATATGTATTGGTGGTATTGTAAACCTGTCTATATGCTTAATTGTATGCTTGCATGAATATGATTATGTGATTTTGATAAAACAAGCAAGATGAAAACCATTGAATCCCAAATCTTGAAAGAAACTTTAATCTACTTATTAATGATAATGCCTTGGTATAAAAGAAGGCTTGATGAATTAAAGTGATGGGATTGATGATGCCTTGGTATAGAGAAGGCTTGATGAACGGATATAATGAGATTAGTGGATCGGAGTGTCACGTTCCGACACATAGTATTAGTGGATCGGAGTGTCACGTTCCGACACATAGTATTAGTGGATCGGAGTGTCACGTTCCGACACATAGTATTAGTGGATCGGAGTGTCACGTTCCGACACATAGTATTAGTGGGACGGGTGTCACGAACCGACACGTACAATTAGGGGATCGGAGTGTCACGTACCGACACATATAGGGGATCGGAGTGTCACGTTCCGACACATATAGGGGATCGGAGTGTCACGTTCCGACACATATAGGGGATCGGAGTGTCACGTACCGACACATAGTGGTAGGGGATCGGAGTGTCACGTACCGACACAAGAGGAAGAAAGATAATGAATCTTGAAAGATGATAAATATATTCAATCTAATGAACTTAATTCCCAAATAAGTATGGTATTGAGGCTTGAGCCCTCATGGATGAACTTGATGGTATTTATTGACGATTATAATACTTGTTGTTGCTACATGTTGAGTTTATAGTTGATTTATAATATTTCTCGATATATATTATCTTCTATTTTGAGTTGGCCGATGATATCTACTCAGTACTTGTGGTTGACTGACCCCCTACTTTTATGTTTTCTTCTTTGTTATTTGTGTAATGCAGCAAACGTTCCGTCAACTTCAATTCAACAGTAGATCTAGCCAGTCTTCACTCCATCGGAAATTCAGGGTGAGCTAACGCGTCTAGCTTGGACTGGATCTTCTTCTTCAAGTCTTGATGCCTTGAACTTCCGGCATGGACTAGCTTCTTATGTATTTTTAGCTTCTTAGACAGTTTTAGTTTAGAAATTTGAGATAGATGTTCTTGTGATGATGACTTCCAGATTTTGGGGATAATAATAATAGTTTTGAATTGTTTTTATTAATGAGTTAAGTCTTCCGCATTTCTTTGATTGATATTGTATTAAAATGTTAAGGTTTAGATGGGTTGGTTCGCTCACATAGGAGGGTAAATGTGGGTGCCAGTCGCGTCCCCGATTTGGGTCGTGACAAACTTGGTATCAGAGCATTAGGTTCGTTGGTCTCATCACACAAGAACAGGTCTAGTAGAGTCTTAAGGAACGGTAGGGGGACGCCCTTACTTTTCTTTGAGAGGCTATAAGACTTTAGGAAAATTCCATTCTTTCATTCTTCTTTCGTGCTACTACTTGAGTCCAATTGGTATCTAGGTGATACAAATTGGTATTTGACCATCTTCATTCTATTTCGCAGATGGTTAGAACTAGAGCAACGACCGCACCAGCAGAAACAACGGAAAGACAAGAAACGACTGAGCCAGCCACTGGGGCTGTAGCTCGAGGAAGAGCAGTGGCAAGAGGCCGTGGAAGAGGTCGTGGGAGGACGTCCTCTAGAGGAAGAGGACGAGCCCCTAGCCCATCTGATGCTAGGGCGGTGAATCCTCCACCGACTGAGGAGGTAGTTTGAGAGGGGCAGAATGAGGAAATGCCACCCCAACCTACCCCAGAGATGATCAACCAGGTACTTGCTTATCTTAGCGGGTTATCCGATCAGGGTCAGGCACCCCCAGTGGTTTCTGCACCAACACCTCCGGTTTCAGAGGTACGACATGCGGCTACTATGGCTCCCCGCATGGATGCATCATTGGGAATAGGCACATTTCCACGTCTGACTACTGGACCTATTATGACAAATGATCAGCATGAACTTTTCAGTAAGTTCTTGAAATTGAAACCTCCAGTCTTTAAGGGCGCAGAATCAGAGGATGCCTACGATTTTCTAGTTGATTGTCATGAGCTACTACACAAGATGGGTATAGTAGAGAGGTTTGGTGTCGAGTTCGTGAGCTATCAGTTTCAAGGGAACGCCAAAATGTGGTGGCGTTCACATGTTGAGTGTCAACCACAGAGGCACCACCTATAACTTGGGAATCATTCTCTACCCTGTTTATGGAGAAGTATATCCCAAGGACTTTGAGAGATAGAAAAAGGGATGAGTTCTTGAGTATCGAGCAAGGAAGGATGATGGTTAACGCATACGAGGCTAAGTTTCGTGCTTTATCAAGGTATGCCACCCAACTTTGTTTCAGTCCACAAGAACGGATCGCCGTTTTGTGAAGGGGTTGAGGTCAGAATTGCGGATTTCAGCCTTACAGATAGCGGCAACGGCAACATCCTTCCAAGAGGTGGTAGATTTTGTGATAGAGGTGGAAGGAGTGAAACCAGATGACTTCACCACGACATCGACATCGAAGAGGTTTCGAAAGGGAGGTGATTTTAGTGGTTCCAACTCTAGAGGACAGAGTTCTGGAGGCTACTCAGTTCGACCAATTCAGTCTTCACTACAGACTGTAGTTGGGGGTCCACCTCAAAACGGTCAACACTACTCCGAGAGACCTATGCCTGACTCCAGAGAGTGCTATGGATGTGGGGAGATTGGACATATTAGGAGAAATTGTCCAAAACAGAGTTACAGACCCCCAATAGCTAGAGGTAGAGGTGGTCATGGTAGAGGCCGCTTTTCTGGAGGACGTGGTGGTCGAGGTAATGGTGGTCACCAAAACGGCAGAGGTGATGGGCAAAACGGAGCCACTACTACACAACATGGTAGGGGCAACGGACAGACAAACGATAGGGCCCATTGTTACGCTTTCCCTGGGAGATCTGAAGCGGAGGCGTCTGATGCTGTTATCACAGGTTATATTTCGGTTTGTGATTGCATGGCATATGTATTATTTGATCCCGGATCCACATTTTCTTATGTATCCTCCTCATTTGCTAATGGTCTAAAATTACATTGTGAATTACTTGACATGCCTATTCGTGTTTCTACTCCGGTGGGTGAGTCTGTGATAGTTGAAAAGGTATATAGGTCTTGTTTGGTGAATTTTGTGGGGAGCAACACTTACATAGACTTGGTTATTTTAGAAATGGGTGACTTTGATGTAATTCTGGGTATGACTTGGCTTTCTCCAAATTTTGCGATTTTGGATTGTAATGCTAAAACGGTGACGTTAGCCAAGCCTGGGGCAGATCCGTTAGTGTGGGAGGGCGACTACACTTCCAATCCGGTGCGCATCATATCCTTTCTTCGTGCTAAGAAAATGGTTAGTAAAGGGTGTTTAGCTTTCTTGGCACATCTCAAGGATGACACTACCCAAGTACCCTCGATTGAGTCGGTTTCGGTAGTCTGTGAGTTTTTGGATGTGTTCCCTGCAGATCTTCCTGGTATGCCACCAGATAGGGATATTGACTTTTGTATCGATCTTGAACCGGGTACTCGCCCCATTTCTATACCCCCTTATAGAATGGCTCCCGCAGAGTTAAGAGAGTTAAAGGCACAACTTCAAGAGTTGTTGAGCAAAGGCTTCATTAGACCAAGTGCATCTCCTTGGGGTGCTCCGGTCTTGTTTGTAAAGAAGAAGGATGGGAGCTTTCGAATGTGCATAGATTACCGACATTTGAACAAAGTAACTATTAAGAACAAGTACCCCATTCCTCGCATTGATGACTTGTTCGATCAGTTACAAGGTGCTTGTGTCTTCTCAAAAATAGACTTGAGGTCCGGTTATCACCAATTGAAAATACGCGCAACGGATGTGCCAAAGACTGCTTTTCGGACTAGGTATGGGCATTATGAATTTGTAGTGATGTCCTTTGGTCTTACGAATGCCCCTGCTACTTTCATGAGCTTGATGAATGGGATTTTTAAGCCATATTTGGACCTCTTTGTGATCGTATTTATAGATGATATATTGGTATACTCTAAAAGTAAGAAGGAACATGAGGAGCATTTGAGAATTGTATTGGAAATGTTGAGGGAGAAAAAGCTTTATGCCAAGTTCTCTAAGTGCGAGTTTTGGCTAGATGCGGTGTCCTTCTTGGGGCATGTAGTCTATAAGGAAGGAGTAATGGTGGATCCTTCTAAGATTGAAACAGTGAAGAATTGGGTAAGACCCACTAATGTGTCAGAAATACGGAGTTTTGTTGGGTTAGCTAGCTACTACCGCCGATTTGTCAAGGGATTCTCTTCTATTGCTTCCCAATTGACGAACTTGACTAAGCAGAATGTTCCATTTGTATGGTCGGATGAGTGTGAGGAAAGCTTTCAGAAGCTTAAGACCTTGTTGACTACCGCACCTATCCTTACCTTGCCAGTGGAAGGTAAGAATTTCATTGTCTATTGTGATGCATCCTATACGGGTTTGGGTGCAGTGCTAATGCAAGAGAAGAACGTGATTGCTTATGCTTCAAGACAATTAAAAGTGCATGAACGTAAATATCCAACTCATGACTTGGAATTGGCCGCGGTAGTGTTTGCCTTGAAGCAATGGAGGCATTATTTATATGGGGTTAAGTGTGAAATCTATACGGATCATCGTAGTCTACTACAGTATGTCTTTACCCAGAAAGATTTGAACTTGAGACAAAGGAGATGGATGGAACTACTGAAGGACTACGACATCACTATTTTGTATCATCCGGGTAAGGCGAATGTTGTGGCAGATGCTTTGAGTAGAAAGGCGGGAAGCATGGGAAGTCTAGCTCACTTGCAAGCTTCTAGACGCCCATTGGCTAGAGAAGTGCAGATTTTGGCTAATGACCTCATGAGGTTAGAAATAAATGAGAAGGGAGGATTGTTGGCTAGTGTGGAGTCAAGATCTTCTTTTCTTGACAAGATCAAGGGAAAACAGTTTGATGATGAGAAACTAAGGCGAATCCGAGATAAAGTGTTGCAAGGAGAGGCTAAAGAAGCAACAATCGATGCGGAAGGTGTTTTAAGGATTAAGGGAAGGGTATGTGTACCCCGCATCGATGATTTGATTAATACTATTCTGACAGAGGCTCATAGTTCAAGGTATTCTATACATCCGGGTGCAACCAAGATGTATCGTGACCTAAAGCAACACTTTTGGTGGAGTAGAATGAAGCGCGATATTGTTGACTTTATTGCCAAGTGTCCAAACTGTCAACAAGTGAAATATGAACACCAAAGGCCCGGAGGAACACTTCAGAGAATGCCCATTCCTGAATGGAAGTGGGAGAGAATCGCAATGGACTTTGTGGTTGGTCTTCCAAAGACGATGGGTAAGTATGACTCCATTTGGGTGATTGTTGATAGGTTAACTAAGTCTGCTCATTTCATTCCGGTCAAGGTGACTTACAATGCAGAGAAGTTAGCCAAGATCTATATCTCAGAAATCGTTCGACTGCATGGGGTTCCACTATCCATCATATCAGATAGAGATACGCAGTTTACTTCTAAGTTTTGGAAAACATTGCATGCTGAATTGGGTACTAGGTTGGACCTTAGCACTGCATTTCACCCTCAGACCGATGGTCAGTCTGAGCGAACGATTCAAGTGTTAGAGGATATGCTTCGTGCATGTGTGATAGAGTTTGGTGGCCATTGGGATAGCTTCTTACCTTTGGCAGAGTTTTCATACAATAATAGCTATCACTCCAGTATTGATATGGCCCCATTTGAAGCGTTGTATGGGAGGAGGTGTAGATCTCCCATTGGGTGGTTTGATGCATTTGAGGTTAGACCTTGGGGTACTGACCTCTTGAGGGATTCGTTAGATAAGGTGAAGGGCATTCAAGAAAAGCTTCTAGCGGCGCAAAGTAGACAAAAGGAGTATGCAGACCGAAAGGTTAGAGACTTGGAGTTCATGGAGGGTGAACAAGTCTTGTTGAAGGTTTCACCTATGAAAGGGGTGATGCGGTTTGGCAAAAGAGGTAAGTTAAGTCCAAGGTATATAGGACCATTTGAGGTACTAAAGCGAGTAGGGGAGGTGGCTTATGAATTAGCCTTACCTCCAGGGCTGTCCGGAGTACATCCGGTGTTTCATGTGTCCATGTTGAAAAGATACCATGGAGATGGAAACTATATCATCCGTTGGGATTCAGTTTTGCTTGATGAGAATTTGACTTATGAAGAGGAACCAGTTGCTATATTAGATAGAGAAGTTTGCAAGTTGAGGTCGAGAGAGATTGCATCCATCAAAGTTCAATGGAAGAATCGACCGGTTGAAGAGGCTACTTGGGAGAAGGAGGTAGATATGCAAGAAAAATACCCACATCTGTTTGCAGATTCAGGTACTCCATTTCGCCATTGTTTCCTTCTTTTGATCGTTCAAGGACGAACGATGGGTAAATTGGTATCTATTATAACGACCTGTTTAGTCGTTTTGAGCAGCACATTTTAATTCTGGAAAAACTGGCCAAGGCCACGGGCACTGCGATGGACCGTCACAGGCACGACGGCCCGTCAAGGGTGCATCGTTTCAGCATACTTAGAATTCTGAAATTGGATACTGAAAATCGACTCTCTGTAAATTGTGACGGACCTGCAGGACGTGCCGTCACATCCACGACGAACCGTCGTGAGTTCCCGTTGTAAAACACTTCAACTTTCGAGAATTTGGTACAAGAAACGAGTTTCTGACCGTCAGGACGGAGGTGCAGGACGGACCGTCACTGGTGTGACGGGCCGTCGCAGTTCACCTGGACTTTGGGAGGCTGCGACGACCATCGTGACGGACCGTCGCAGGCACGACGGCCCGTCACAGGTTGCGCAAATCCCAGGCAGAATAGGATTCCTCTACACGTTTTAAGGGTCGTTTTGGACTATTCTTTCCTTAATTATAAAGATTGAGGGTTAATATTAATAAGTCTAATTACTTGGGGGTTAAGGAGGTAACCTTAAGTTAATTAGGTGGTTCTATTGTCCTCTTTTAGTCTTAATTATATGATAATTAGGGTAAAGGAAAGAGGGTTTGAACATAAGAAAACAGAAAGAACCAAGAGAAAGAGAGGAATCGATCAAGAGGCTGAGGAGAAAACAAAGCTTTGGGAATTCTTGCTTGATCACTAGTCTTCGGTGGAGGTAGGTTATGGTTTATTTTACGATATTCGTAGTGAACTCTTAATAGTGAATGATATGTATTGGTGGTATTGTAAACCTGTCTATATGCTTAATTGTATGCTTGCATGAATATGATTATGTGATTTTGATAAAACAAGCAAGATGAAAACCATTGAATCCCAAATCTTGAAAGAAACTTTAATCTACTTATTAATGATAATGCCTTGGTATAAAAGAAGGCTTGATGAATTAAAGTGATGGGATTGATGATGCCTTGGTATAGAGAAGGCTTGATGAACGGATATAATGAGATTAGTGGATCGGAGTGTCACGTTCCGACACATAGTATTAGTGGATCGGAGTGTCACGTTCCGACACATAGTATTAGTGGATCGGAGTGTCACGTTCCGACACATAGTATTAGTGGATCGGAGTGTCACGTTCCGACACATAGTATTAGTGGGACGGGTGTCACGAACCGACACGTACAATTAGGGGATCGGAGTGTCACGTACCGACACATATAGGGGATCGGAGTGTCACGTTCCGACACATATAGGGGATCGGAGTGTCACGTTCCGACACATATAGGGGATCGGAGTGTCACGTACCGACACATAGTGGTAGGGGATCGGAGTGTCACGTACCGACACAAGAGGAAGAAAGATAATGAATCTTGAAAGATGATAATATATTCAATCTAATGAACTTAATTCCCAAATAAGTATGGTATTGAGGCTTGAGCCCTCATGGATGAACTTGATGGTATTTATTGACGATTATAATACTTGTTGTTGCTACATGTTGAGTTTATAGTTGATTTATAATATTTCTCGATATATATTATCTTCTATTTTGAGTTGGCCGATGATATCTACTCAGTACTTGTGGTTGTACTGACCTCCTACTTTTATGTTTTCTTCTTTGTTATTTGTGTAATGCAGCAAACGTTCCGTCAACTTCAATTCAACAGTAGATCTAGCCAGTCTTCACTCCATCGGAAATTCAGGGTGAGCTAACGCGTCTAGCTTGGACTGGATCTTTTTCTTCAAGTCTTGATGCCTTGAACTTCCGGCATGGACTAGCTTCTTATGTATTTTTAGCTTCTTAGACAGTTTTAGTTTAGAAATTTGAGATAGATGTTCTTGTGATGATGACTTCCAAATTTTGGGGATAATAATAATAGTTTTGAATTGTTTTATTAATGAGTTTAAGTCTTCCGCATTTCTTTTGTTGATATTGTATTAAAATGTTAAGGGTTAGATTGGTTGGTTCGCTCACATAGGAGGGTAAATGTGGGTGCCAGTCGCGTCCCCGATTTGGGTCGTGACATAAAGGGATGCAAAGGGTCAAATTCCTCCATCAATATTCATCAATTAGTAAGGTATGGGATTTCTTTCACCTTTGAGACCTCTTTAATTTCCTCAAAGGGTTCCATCCAAATAATTTCAAAAGTTGAGTTTTCAAGTGGGTTTTCATCCAATACAAAATTGATGTTATGAATTACTTTGTTTATGATTTATTTGGATATTATAAATGGATTTACATTTATTTTTACTCAATTATGTTATATCTTGATGGATTGTTCTAGTCTGTACAAGATGACCTATTCCCCTAACCCTAGGTTATGATCTTGATATGATTTGATTAATGTTGGTTCAACTGAATTGGTTATTGGTTGAATTACTACTAGTTAATGTTATTGCATCAATTGTGAATAGATTTGGATGAATTATAGTCCTATAATGCTAGTTCTTGAGTAATTGATCTAGATTATGACTTTGATCTAAGTTTCTTATCTTAAACTATGAACTAGAAATGGATTGTGACGTAGTTATTATATTAGACTTGTTATTATGTTGGTTATGGTTATATGATGATACTACACCCTTAAGGGGTTGAGTTTAAGAGTTGATGGTAATACCTTGATGATGGATTGTGAAGGAGACTTGGTAAGTCTTGAAATCCTTATTCCTTACTTCAATTGTGGTAAATTGTGATTAAGTGGTGATATTGCATTGAAGTATACCTTGTATTAAGTTTATAGGGTTGTTATGATGTTGAATTGAAATGTCTTGACTATGGTTTGTGAGGTGTTTGCTATGATGTCAATGTTATAAGGATGGTGATGATTTACCAATGTGCCTTATTACCAAGCGATATGTAAATGTTTTAAACTAACTTATATGAATTTTAATGAAAGGACTATACTCATGCAATTCTTATTGAGCTATGATGATGATGCTTATACAAGGAATAAACCCTATGACTTGCACTAAGCTATGATGATTAATAAAGACATTAAAGACATTTCAAAAGGGACTTAGCTTAGCACCGAGTGAACTTGACAATGGGAGGTGTTAACTTTCCATAGAGGAAGATTTGCCCTGTAGTTCCACATATGGTGTTGACTCCAATGAGGGATACTCGTCCTATGGATTCTCATGAGATGAGGCTTCAATTTCCAAGTAGAATGTAAAGGGATTATACCTATATCTTAGTTCTTGAACTATGTTGTGCCCATAGGAAAACTAGCTAGTGGATCCACCTAGAAAGCTACGTTTATGTTTGGTTTTACTTTGGCCGGTAGACCTGCTTCTATCGGTGTGAGGTTTTACAATATCGGATTCCACACTTAGCTCTTGTGGTCTATTTCGGTTAAGTCAAGTGTTCCCTAAACTAAAATGAAGTAATGAGGTACAAACCAATTAAAGGGACTTAAGAGGTTTGACTTAACTTAGGTAGAATATGGGACTCTACCTATGCCTATCACTAGTTTGCCTGAAAGGAAACTTTAGTAGGTTGTTGTTATATATGTATATGCTTATAATGGTACATGCTATGTATATGATGATCTTTCACATTGATGATACTACATGATGATTCGTTTCACTTATGAATAAGTGTTGGTCTTCTATGATGATATGAACTCTTAATGACATGCTATGAGAAGTTGGATATTGGTCATGATTCTTGTAGGGTTACTTGATTGAGTAAGGTTATGGGTCTTTGCTTGGTCATTGCACTTGTTGACTTAATAGGGGTTCATGGGTAATTGTCTTGCTTTGATTATGTTGTAATGGACTCTTATCCTTGCTTGTTGCTATTATAACTTGATGAGAGGGTTGCTATTACTATGTTTCCAATTATGTGATATGCATGTTCACTTGACTAGACTTAGCATTGTTGGTCTTGTGATGTACATGCTTTACATTTAATGAATATGTCTTACTGATTGGTATGGTATTCTTGAATGTACATAAGGATTTCTAAAAACTAAAAAAGCATGTTTTCATGAAAGGTCCCTTTTTAGGATGATTTGATAATATGTGTGCATGTGGTCTCATACTTAGTACAAGTGGTGTACTAATCCCATTTTCTTCCTTTTTCCAATATTTTAGGTTCTGGTCGTTGAATAGCTTTGAGACGACATTAAAGGAAGGCTTGAAATTATTATTCATCCAATTTGGGTAGGTCCTCACTATCTGAGGGTAATGCTACTATCAAGCTTATGAAGTATTTTTAGTGTTAAGACTCTTATGTTCTTTCCTTTTTCATTTGGATACTAAACATTGTATGACCTATATGTGGTCTTGTTATATTGATGTATGATCTAGGCCCTAATTATTACACTCTTGTTAGATGGTTATGAGATGAGACATACTTTTGAGACTATGTTATATTTTATATATCTATGTGCAATAAAAGTAGAAGACTAAGTAATCTTTCTAAACGAAGGGTATGTATACTCTATATATATCTATTATGTATATGAAGAGGTCTATGTAAACTAATGAAATGTTTTTAAATTTTATGTAATTTTGACCTATGAATGTAATGATGTAAGGTAAGAGGCTAGTTTTAGTCCTCAAAGCAGACGACGACGCTGGTGACGTCTAGGAGGTGCTCCACAGATTTGACATAGTGAATTCTAGTTTTAGTCCTTATGATACCTAACCAATTACAATTAAACTTCAACAATATATGTGTTCTTTTGACCCTTTTGCTTATGAATATTCACAAATATTCATTTAAATTATTAATTGTTTCACAATTTACTTATACATGTGTAAATGTAAAGCTTATACAATTATTATACAGTTGATGGTAATATACTATAATCCTAGGCCTGCCTACGTGGCGCCACGACAAACCAGGATTCTCTTTTTTTTTCAAAAAATGTCTTCCTCTCCTCTCAGAAACCTTCACAACTGTCACTACTATCTTACAAATTTAATCTCCACCAAATCATCTATATGTATAAATATCATCCCCTTTGAACTTACTTAAGCAACTAATCGCTAGATAGGAATACTAAGTCAAACTTAAGTTTAATCAACTTGTAGCAGAATGAAATATTGGTCTATGTTTTTATCTTACTCGGATGTATATATAACAATTATACATTGAGAATTTCTTTTTAATTTGGAATCGTAAATGTTTCTCCCTTAATCCTATATATACTTGCATTTTTGCATGCATTAGTCTACTATTTCTCGATAATCTTACTTTAGCTTTGTTGATTTTAGTTAATCATTTTTTTGTAGGGGTGATTCAATATAGATTGAAGGTAAATGTCATTTATTAAAGCTTTGAATTGATATATGAAGTACATCTTGTTGGATTTTAAAAGGTGTAAATGAAATATGAAGAGTTGTGACTTTCATGAAGTTGTGACTTTTATGAAGAGTTGTGGCTTTTATGAAGACAATGTGACTTTTATGAAATGTTGCGACCTTTTCGAAGGGTTTTAACTTTTTCAAAGAGTTGTAACCTTTCTGAAAAGTCGTAATAAGTATTTGTTCGCACTGCCCTTTGGTGTCTATAAATTGAGGAATGCCCTCTCATTTTAAATATTCGTGTACTTTCCTCCTATTGAGTATCTCATTGATACCATTGTTTTTGTATCAATAAAATAGTGAATAGAATTGTTCTATCATGAAAAGATCTATTCCTTTAAATATCATTCATATGCATAAATATCAATCCCATTTGAAATTACTCAAGCAACTGAAAGTCAGATAGGAATATTAGGTCAAACTTAAGTTTGACCAACTGGTACTAGAATGAAATATTGGGTCAAACTATGTGAGTTAGCTTGCTTAAATGTATATATAACATCTATAACATGAGAATCCTTTTTTATTTTGGAATTGTGAATGCTTCTTCGCTAATCCAATGTATAGTTGCATTTTTGCATGCATTAGTCTACTCGTTTCTCGATAATCTTACTCTACCTTTGCTGATTTGAGTTAATCAATTTTTGTCTAAGGGTGGTATAATATAAATTAAAGGTCAGTGTCATTTATTAGAGATTTGAATTGATATAATTTTAAAAAATTATTAAATATCTATACTACCATCTCTTGAAGACAAAATTCAAATTTGGTATGTCATTGAAAGGACATAAAGAACTTAAAAATCTTATCGTACCTTGATGTGCTACGTAAACAAGGAAAAGAAGATAAGAAATTAATCAATATTTGACATGACGTCAAGGATGTTGTGTCAGATGACCTATAGAGAAATATGACTAGAGTAGAGTCTTTTTTTAATCTTGAAGGCATTGATTACTACTATAAACTAATCGTTCATATTTAATGAAGTATGGATAGATTCTCAAATTTACTTCAAAGTTGTAAATACTTTTCTTGAAGTAATAGAAATGTTTCTCAACACTACGATTGGAATAGAAGCGTAGGTTCGAATGGAACTTCATCACTTCTTGTATGCTGATTTTTAAAAAGCACTCGAACAAACTAAATAGTTGTGTAATAATCTTTTCTTTTCAAGTATATATAATAATCTGAATTGTTGTGTAATATGAGATATTCTTTCTTTAATTTTTCATTTTAATAATTTCTTATGATACATTTAAATGGGAACTTTAAAATGATATATAAAGGTAGGGCTGAATCATTCATCAGTGATGGTTGTCCCGGTATGTTGGATGAATTTCTATCCGACGGTCAAATTCTTTTTTCTTTTTTGACAAGATAACAATTTGTATATATTTACAAGTGAAAACGAAGAATAAACTGCTTCATCAACCTAATAAAAACCAACATGATATCAACTGCTAATGTCTCCAAAACATCTGATATTTCTCTCTTTTCAGAGTCCATCTACTGCAAATTGGAACGATCTATCCATCTTTGTGTCAATTATGTACTTGCTTCTTTTCAGTTGACAAAGACCTCAACAATCTTTCTTGGATTCATCCAAACAATACTTCTACGACTAATGAAGATATTCCATCGCGTGGCAATCAAGTTCTATCTATCTTAGGCATTTCTAAAATGTTTTGGCCTCATTTCATTTCACTAGATGGTTTTTTACTGGATTATTTTGACTTGCATGTCTTGGTGAAAATGAAAGAGTAATACAGAACTAGTGTTTGAAAAGTTAAATTGATACACATCCCATCAAGATTTATAATTTAAATTATTCATAATTGCAAAATATATGTAAATATGAAATAATTTTAAATATTATAGAACTTCCATATGATAAAATGAAGGGCATATATTTCTAAAGGGAGAGTACCAGTAATCCCTCTGTTTCAAAAAGGATGGCTTAATTTGACTTTGAACGAAATTCAAGAAAAGAAAGAAACTTTTTAATCTTGTGGTTTTAAATTAAGTTATGTCAAATGTACCAAAGTGTCATTTAATCTTGTGATCTTAAACGTGTCATGTGGAAAGTTAAAGTTAAATTATTGTCAAAAAAGGAAATAGGTTATTCTTTTTTAAACAAACTAAAAAGGAAATAGGAACTTTTTTTTTAACGGAGGAAGTATTATTTTTCCTATAGAGATCTAACAAGAGAAGGTACTCAAATGAAAATGGACAAACATTTCAAGATACTGGATAAAAAGATTGCAGTAAATGTATGTATGACACCAATTTCTTAATCATACTAAGTAATTTTGTCATATTCCTTTGGCCGATAACATGCCTAGAAAAACTAGGCCAAGATATTGGAAAAGAAGAAAAAGTTTGACAGCAGAGGGCCAGGAGCCCCGAAGGACCAACAAGGCATATCATAGTATACAAGTTTACTGTGTCCACAGCATAAGCTTCCAAAAGGAAAATTCAAATCAACAATTAAGCCTTTCGCTTACCTGGCACACGTCTTCGTGCCAGCGACAACTTGGACCTTTTATGAACACTCCTTTCATCTTCACTATCCTCACTGTCCAATACAATCACAGATTCACATTGTGGTGATTCTTTTTCCTGTTGCTTCATGTTCTTGTTATAGTATATATTCTCGTCTTGGTTGGGCTGCTTATGATCACATAAGTTCTCACATGAAAGGGCTGTGGAATGTTGTCCAGATTGAGAGGTCAACTGAAAGCTATTGTCCTTACCCTCTACAGAGTGCTCTATAGCTTGTAGTGGCAGATTCTTCAAAGACCCATAATGATAAGATGACTTCCTAGTCCACGCATCACAAGTATCACCAGTTTGTGAAGTAAATAATAAACTGGATGCTGAATCAGTGCATGCATCAGATTCTGAAGCAGGTAGGTTTTGAGATGGAGCTAAATTCTCTTTATCACACTTCTGATGACGTTGAGATGAAATGGATGTGTCAAAAGGATGTCTCCTTCCAGTTAAACCGAGCTTCTTATGCCTCGTGAAAAAACCACTTCCATTTTGATCAGAAGCCTTTCTATGAGGTTGCTTATTGTTATGACCAGGGGCTCCTGACAACGAAAGAGTTTGACATGATGCAGTGGACTGAAGTTGGACTGACAGCTGAGGCTTGACCTGCAACTTCTCAAGATTATCGTGTTTTTGGGTGAAATCGGTTGACTGAAGCAACAGCTTACTTGGACTCTTATTTATGCTGACATTTCTCATCTCACTATCATGTGGATTGGTAGTTTTCCCTGAATTGCTTATAGCCTGTGGCAAGGCCTGTATATCTGCATAATTCAGAAAAATACTTTGGGGTTCCAAACTGGCAGAACAATTAGTTTTTGCCATAGAGTTCTTCTCACCATTTCTAACTTTATATGTACCCACAATATCTGAAGATAGTTTCTTGGTTCTCTGTTGTGCTTCATCCTGATTCAAGTCACACTCGATGGGAAATTCTTCCATACCTTGTTTGCTAACTTCCGTTTGCTTATTTAAGATATGATCAATAGGCACTTCACTCGCAGTCTCACCATTATGCCTTTTTGCACGTACAGCAGAGTCTAGTGACAACTTTCTGCTGAGTCCACATAATCCCTTCCGGTTCACAAAATGATCTGGGACCTCAGATTTTGGTATATTCAATTCTTCGACTTCAACCTGCAGGATCATGTGTAAGATTTGGTCAAAAATTGATAAACATGATCATATTCATCCAAGCATCTTCTTACAATTCCTTCTCTTGCATTTGTAAGAGTTCGGATTTCTTGATCATGACCGGCAAAACCACGTGCTCCAGACATGGCGTACTTTTGAGTCATTGATCTTGCCTTGTGGTCAAATGCATGTCTATTGTATTTGTACTCCGTGCTCTGCACATAATAAGCATAATAAGCACACTACAATCAAAGAGGGTAGGTTCTAGTACAAATACCACACTGCAAGAATATTAACTCACCGCGTCATGCATTAACCCATCATCAGGATTAGGCTCACTTAATAACAAGCATATACTTGTTAAGACAGTTGAAATGTTCAAAGATGGCTGCCATGCTCCCTGTTTTATTGAATTGACCACCACTATGAGCAATATATAAAGAACAACTTTTGTTAAATTTACGGGTGTTATTATAGAATGTAGATATCAAAGATTGCATGTACGCAGAAAAAATAGATATCCGAGATCCAAAAAAGTATAATAAACAGGAATATTATGGTGTTTAAGTTAAGCTATTATTCTGTAATCAGTACACAGTGTATTTTGGCATGTGAAGACTCTTAATGTTAGTTCCCCAAGTGTGAAATCCAATAAGATAATTCAAGCAGAATGAATACCATTACTTGATCAGTAATATAGAAGAAGATTGCTTGAAGGCGTTCTCAAAGAGAAGATTTGACCCTTCAATGCATAACCAGCAAGCAGAAACAATCAGCAATTGTGACCATTGTCGTGATAAAAAGGAATTGATTTTGACTACAGCACATAAGGTAGATTCATTGGGAAACCATGAAAAGAGCAAGAGTGCTTGTGTACTTTATTCCTTACAGTGAAAAAATATTGTGTGGGTGCAATCTCTATACCTTATTCAGGATAATAAGAAAATTAATTTGGAAGTACAAGACAGTAGTCTAAAATTTACTCAATTAATTAGAAGAATGATTTGAAGAAAGTAACCAATTCTTAAAAAAAAAAAAGAATAATTTGAAGAAACAAAACCTCTATATGTTAAACATACATAAACGAGCTACAAAGACGAGTGAAAGACACTACATTGTCAGACTGCTTGTGAAAGCAAAAGGTACACATAAAAGATATCAAATTTTAGTTGCAGTCAACGTCCCAAACTATTCCATTCCATGTCCGACAATGTTAATTAAGGATTAATATCAACTAGAGCCTTAATGTTGTGAATGATAGTAATCACTTGTACATGGTCATAACTTAAGCAACTCTTATACACTTGGAGCCAACATGAAATGATATTTATACAGGCTCTGGAGACTGGAAGAAGGCAACATCCAACTTCCTTTCACTTGTTACTGGATCATGGATTTTAGACAACACAGTATGCTAGTGCTGTATGACAGTAACAGTGGTTTGAGGTACCACAACTAGAAGACAGTACAAAATAAGTAAATCCACATACAAGTGCTATTCAACTCTCAATCAGAAGTCTAATTGAAGTTACTAGCAATGTAACACAGTTACAAATGATGGATCGGAACCTTTGGAGGAAGATTAAGAATATCCAAGCAAATACGGCCACCATTATCAATATTTGGATGATAAATGGGCGTTAGGAAAGTGACAATGGGAGGCTGAAAGGGGTACCTGGGTCAAACAAACAAATAAAGGTCAATAATTGAACCACACAACACATAAAAAAAAATTTAAAAAAAAAACCTTTCAGGTATCTGAATTTTGAGTTTAAAGTGTCCTTTAGCATACACAGTTCCTTCAGGGCCTCCAATTACTGCAAATCGTGTGGGGAAATTCAATAAAACTGGAGATTAATCAGAAATAATTAAATGGAAAGTTGAAACTTACAGGCATGGATGGAGGAAAGAGAGGAAGAAGAAGTAAGAGAAGGAAAGGATGCGCCGGGAGGTGGATCGGTGAGTAGGAGCTTAAGCTCCCTTTGCATTCGGAGGTTGAGTCGCGCCTCTTGAGCCATTAGGGCTCACAATTCACATCACACCAATTTTAAAACACTATCCCTTCCCGCTACCTAAATTTGAGAGCGAGGGGAAGTTTTCTTTTTTTTTTTTGTTTTAGTCCACAGGAAATTAAAGTACAGTATAGTATTTCTGTTCTAAAATAAATGAAGTTTTTAATTTTTAAATTTAATTTAAAATAGGTGATTGGAGTATTTTTATATAAATGATGTTTTACGTTTTTTTAATTTAAAGTAAATGATATTTTATATGATTAGAAAGTCATCAATGATGTTTTTCTAATTTACTTTTATATAATGAAAAAATACTAAATAAACTTTAGTAAAATATATTTTATTTTCTAAAAGTAAGATACTTTTACGTAGTGTTTCCAAATGAAAAATATTACCATTTACTTTGAAATGCTATATATGTTATTCTAGTCGTTCAAAATGTTAATTACAAAGATCTTTTTTTTTACTGTCCGAAAAGATCACCCTTATGACTTACCGTCTCTAATTTATTTCTATTTTACTTTTCATTTTCTATATTTGAAAAAAAAATTGTATGAGGTATGCTAAATCATACTTGTATGAGGCATTATTTAATGGTTAAATCCATGGGTAGCCCCTTAAACTCGACATTAGTTTTCACTTAGACACTTCAATTATGCGATATTAATTTTAAACATCTCATGTAATGTTCTGTTGTAACATTTTGACATTTCTCTGACAATAAACAAAAAACTAAATGAGAGTGTAATACACTCATGATGACATGGCAAACAATCAATTAAATAATTATATATGTTATTTTCAATTAAAAATAATTATAAAATCAATTTAGTAAATAAATTAAAAATATTATTCTAAGAAAATCTCTTATTTCATTACACCAAAATCTCTTTTGTGCTTTTTCAAAAAAAAAATATTATTTTCTTTTACTATTTTTCATATTTATTCATCTTCTTTCTTTATAGTATTATTTTTTGAAAAGAAAAGAGGGAGGGAAGAAAGAAAGAGAGAATAAATATGAAATATGGGTGTTGGTATCCACTTTTCCGGAAAAAATGGAGGAAGGTGATGGTAGATTTAGATAAGTAGTACAATAAAGAAGAAGATGACTTAAAACGAATTTGAATAAAACATTTGACCTTCAATGAAGGAATTTAAGCTTGAAAAAAATATAAAGAGCGGTGGCTTGAAAAGTGGAGAAGAAGAAGAGAGAATAAAATTAAAAATGATTAAACTAAGCACTTCACGCGCTATTGTTGAGTGTGTCACACTCACTTTGACGTGTCAGCAAAAAGTGCCAAAATGACACAACAAAATCCTATATGAGGTGTATAAAATAAATATCGGCTAATTGATTTGTCTAAGTAAAAATTGATATCAAATTTAGGGGTTCACTGATGGGTTTAGCCTTATTTAGTTAATAAATGGGATGAGACCCATCTGACAAGTGACAAGTGATATATATTAAGTCCTTTTGACATTTTTTTTCGTTTTTCACTTATTTCAATATGTTTTTGGTTTTATTTTTTTGAAATATCTTTTAACAAATCTAGTTAGTTTATGTTTTTTATTTTTTTATTTTTTGTTTTACACTTATTTCGACATATTTTTTATTTTTACTTTTTAACACGTTTTTTCTTTACAAATCTAATTAGTTTTAAAAAAAAATTAGTTTTGCACTTATTTCAATATATTTTTTATTTTATTTTTTAAAATGTTTTTTCTTAATTAATCTAATTAGTTTATGCTTTTCTTTAACTATTTTTTGTTTTACACTTATTTCAATATATTTTTCGTTTCCTTTATAATGTTTTTAACTAATCTAATTAGTTTCTGTTTTTTTTTATGTAGTGAATTTTGATTTGATTTATTATGTTGTATAAGATTTTATTTTACTATATTATTTTTTCTATTCTATGTTATTTATTCATATTTTAGTAAATAGTTGTTTGTATTTAATTTTTCGTATATAAAATCAAGATATAAATAATTTCTTTACATGTTTATTTTTTTTATCAAAAGTATAAGTAAAATTTGTAAAGTCGAAAGAATTCTTCTAAGGAATAAATTAAAAAATAATTATTTATTTATCATTTTCTAAGAAACATGTAATAGAAAATAGATGAATAAAATATTTATTAAATTTCACGTGACTTGAATTTCAGAAATAAAAAACATCGTATAAATTGAAAGAAAGATTTTATAGGTGTTATGAATATTTTTCTTACTTATCATGAATAAAATTAGTAAAATAAGAAAATGCAAATTTGAAATAATGATTAAAATAGAAATCAAATAAAAAAATAATAAGTAAGAGAGTACGAGGAAAAATGTAACAAAATAAAAGAAGTTTCATTTTTTGTAAAAAAAAAAGGGACCCAATTATCCACTTGTCAAAAAATTAATGGAGGGTCATACAAGTTTTGTCTACTACATAATACTTGTGCGTCATTCATAATAAAAATTTTCCTATATTTGGAGAGGAAAGTAGAGAATGAGTTCTCCAACCACTTTCTATTTAACTCTCTACTCTTCAATTATAGAGAGGTAAATAGTAATTCTCCGAACCTCTCTATTTTACTTTTTGAATATTATAATATTATTTCTATTATATTACTAATTTAATCATTATCAATTATAATTATTTTCTAATGCAATATAACATTTAACAAGTTACTACTTCCACCAATTTAGTTATTTTTTTTGTTTTATTCTTTAAAAGAATGTGTCACTTTAAATATGTAACTTAAACTTATTTTAATATTATTTACATTATATAAGTTTATTAATTAAGTCACTAATATTTGTAATTATTTTCTAAGTAATATAACATCTAAAATGTATTATTGATTTTTTAATTTTTTTGGTCCGTTTAAATTTCTAATTTTGATTATACGCCCCTCGTTTCAAAAAGATTGGCCTAGCTTGACTTGGAACGGAGTTTAAGAAAAGAAGGAAGACTTTTTAATCTTGTGGTTATTAATTAAAGTTATGTCAAATATACCAAAATGTTATTTAATCTTTTGGTCTTAAACATGTCACATGGAAAGTGAAATTAAAGTGTTGCCAAAAAAAGAAAAGGGTCATTCTTTTTTAAACAAACTAAAAGGGAAATAGGGACATTGTTTTTTAAACGGAGGAAGTAATTATTTTTCATTATGATGTATGCACAAAATTTACATGATAAAACAATCTACTTTTTATATTATAGTGATAAATTATTAAACTACACTTTTGAAAGGGGAAAGAGTCAAAATTATCCTTCAATTTTGTTTTATTGGTAAATCATACCACCTGCCGTTAAAAACAAGTTATTTTTACCTCTACCGTAAATAAACTTAACAAATATACCCCTCCTTGGATGTAAAACTCCAAATCAATTAAAAACTACCCAATTTTAACCCCACCCGACTCACTTAAATAATATAACCTATTTCTTTTACTCAAATCAATTTATTTTTCCCACCACCACTATCAAAGCCGCCACCCTTTCCGAATTCTCCTTCACCACTACCTCCGAAACCATCACTCTGTCATTACTCTAACCAAGAACTATTTTCTTGGATGCTGGAAGTTGGTATTATTATTTTACTAAACAATCTTTAAAAAAAGGTAGCAAACAACATATAATTTAAGAATTTCAATCTATCATCCAGTATACAAACCCCCAAAATTAATAACAAAATCAAAAGCGCTTAGGGTTAAATAATGAAAAAAATTACCCCCGAATAGTTAGCGATTCATAATCCCAATATTCTCTAGGACAAAGCACATTGATATCAATGTATACTTGAACTTTAGACATGAATTTATCGTAAATCAAATACTGAAGAGTTGTCACGAGATTGCACAAGACTGCACCCTTCATTCGACCGACATTAGGTTCCACCCTTTATTCGTGGTGATTTCGACGGTGATGGTGAAGGAAAGGTCAAAGAAAGTGGTGGCTTTCGTGTGGTGGTGGTGATGAGAAATATAAAATTAATTTAGGTAAAGAAATGAATTATATTATTAAGTGAGTCAAATCGGATTAAAATCAGATAATTTTAATTGATTTGAGATTGTTTATCCAATGAGGGGTATATTTGTTAAGTTTATTAACGGCAGGGGTAAACGTAACTTGTTTTTAACGGTTAGGATAGAGTTAACCAATAAAACAAAGTTAATGGGTAATTTTGACCCTTTTTCCCTTTTTAAATAGCATGAAAATAAATGATTCAATAGTTCAAAATGAAATATTAGAAGTAAATTAGTACACGAAATAATTTGATGCAAGACGAAATTGTTGTTTATACAACTTTTAGCTACACATAAAAAATAAGGATGCTCATTTTGAACTCCGTAATACATTAATAGAACATTTATCAGAATAATGTAATAGTCTTGAAAGTCGAGTATTTATGTAATATTTAAAATAACTTTATGATAATACAATACTAATGATGCAATTATATTTCATTAATGATTTCACTTTTATTTAAATTGTTTGTTAATATGTATGATATATAATATTTATCACAATTATGTTAGTTAGAATAAAATATAATTTTGTATTAAATGAAGAATTTGAAAAAAAAACAACAAAATTTTGTATTGCATAAAGATTATAGAGTGATTTTTAAAAAGAAGAATGTTTTATATTATGATATAAGAAAATAAGAATGAAATAGAAATAATAATATAATATTGAGGAGAGAGATTCAAAATCTTTTTTAGAAAGTAAAATAGAGAATTGGATTGGAGTTGATTGTCTGAAAAAATAGAGTGTTTTATATTTATATAGTAAAATATAGGATAGGTTAGAGATGCCTCAGTCATGACTGACTAGAATATTAAATACTAATTATTATTAAATGGGATGTGTTGAGATATATACTATTAATCATATGTTAAGATATAAAATTTATTGTAGAATAAATATTTATTCAGTTTTAATAGATCATATATTTGTTTATGGTGTCTATGTAACGACCTGTTTAGTCGTTTTGAGCAACAGATTTTATTTCTGGAAAAACTGGCTGAGTCGACGGATCCCACGACAGACCGTCATGGGCATGACGGACCGTCGAGGGGGTCTCGTTCCAAAACACTTAGAATTCTGAAATTTGGGTACTGAAATCGACTCTCTGAACTTCGTGCAGGAATGGCAGGACGGACCGTCGTGGGCACGACGGGCCGTTACACATTTTCCACAGAAATTAAGTCTTTGAACTCTGCGACGGAAGCAGCAGGACGGACCGTCGCAGGCACGACGGGCCGTCACAGGCTGCATAACCCAGGCTGGGTCGGATTTCTGTTAAGTAATTTAAGGGGCGTTTTGGACTATTCCTGCTTTAATTATAAAGTTAGTGAGTTAATGTTAATAGTTTAATTACTTGGGGTTTAAAAGAGATAACCTTGAGTTAAGTAGTGGGTTAATTCCTCATCTTTTATGCTCAATTATATGCTAATTAGGGTAAAAGAAAGAGGGTTCGAATAAGAAAAAGAGAAAGAACAAGGAGAGGGACAGAGAACGATCGAGAAAGAGGGAAACGAAGAGGAAACAAAGCTTTGGGAAATTGCTTGCTTGATCACGAATCTTCGGTGGAGGTAGGTTATGGTTTATGCTATTCGTAGTAAACTCTTAATAGCGAATGATATGTATTGGGTAGTGTTGTAAACCCTTCTATATGCTTAATTGTATGCTTGCATGAATGTGATTATACAATTGTGATAAAATAAGCATGATGAAGCTATTGAATCCTAAATCTTGAAAAACCCTAATCTACTTTGTTAATGATGATGCCTTGGTATAAAAGAAGGCTTGATGAACGAGAGTAGTGAGATAAGGGGATCGGGTGTCACGTTCCGGCACCAGGATAGTATATGAGGATCGGAGTGTCACGTTCCGACACCAGGATAGTATATGGATCGGGTGCCACGTTTCGGTACCAGGATAGTATATGAGGATCGGAGTGTCACGTTCCGACACCAGGATAGTATATGGAGCGGAGTTTCACGTACCGACACGAGAGGAATAAAGATAATGAATCTTGAAATATGTTAATATACTCAATTTAATGAACCTAATCCCCAAATGAGTATGATGGGGAGGCATGAGTCCTCATTGATGTGCTTGGTGTTGTGACCAAGAGTTATGGTAATTGTAAATGCCGCGTGTTGAGTATTGTAGTTGGTTTTATGTTATTATCTGATATATACTGTTTTCTATTTTGAGTTGGCCGATGATACCTACTCAGTACTTGTGTTTTGTACTGACCCCTACTTGTATGTTTCTTTCTTTGTTATTTGTGGAGTGCAACAAACGTACCGTCGTCTTCAACTCAACCGCAACTCTAGCCAGTCTTCGTTACACCGGATTTCAGGGTGAGCTAATGCTTCTAGCTTGGACTGGATCTTCTTCTTCATGTCCTGATGCCTTGAAGTTCCGGCATGGACTAGCTTTTATTTATTTTAGCTTTCTTAGATACTCTTAGTTTTAGTAATTTGAGGATAGATGTTCTTGTGATGATGACTTCCAGATTTTGGGGATAATAATAAGTATTGAGTTTTTAGAAGATATTTAATTGTTTTCATTAATGAGATTAAGTCTTCCGCATTGTATTTTGTTCATTATATTTAAATGATGGGGTTTAGATTGGTTGGTTCGCTCACATAGTAGGATAAGTGTGGGTGCCACTCGCGGCTCGGTTTTGGGTCGTGACAAACTTGGTATCAGAGCATTAGGTTCGTTGATCTCATCACACAAGAACGAGTCTAGTAGAGTCTTAAGGAACGGTAGGGGGACGCCTTTACTTTTCTTTGAGAGGCTATAAGACTTTAGGAAAATTCCATTCTTTCATTCTTTCTTTCGTGCTATTACTTGGATCCAATTTGTATCTAGGTGATACAAATTGGTATCTGACCATCTTCACTCTATTTCGCAGATGGTTAGAACTAGAGCAACGAAAGCGCCAACACCAACACCGGCAAGACAAGATGCGTCTGAGCAAGCCACTGGGGTTGTAGCTCAGAGAGGAGTAGTGGCAAGAGGCCGTGGTAGAGGTCGTGGGAGGACGTCCTCTAGAGGAAAGGTACAAGCACCTAACCCATCTGGTACTAGGGCGGTGACTCCTCCACCCACTGAGGAAGTGGTAAGAGAGGGGGAGGAAGGGGAGAATGAACAAGTGCAGAATGAGGAATTTCCACCCCAACCTACCCCAGAGATGATCAATCAGGTTCTTGCTTATCTTAGCGGGTTATCTGATCAGGGCCAGACACCTCCAGTGTTTTCTGCACCAGCACCTCAGGTTCCGGAGGCACAACATGCAGCTACTGTGGCTCCCCGCATAGATGCCTCATTGGAAATAGGCACGTTTCCTCGTCTGACTACAGGGCCTATAATGACAAGTGATCAGCATGAACTTTTCAGTAAGTTCTTGAAATTAAAACCTCCAGTCTTCAAGGGTGCTGAATCTGAGGATGCCTACGATTTTCTGGTTGACTGTCATGAGCTACTACACAAGATGGGTATAGTAGAACGATTTGGTGTTGAGTTTGTGACCTATGAGTTTCAAGGGAACGCCAAAATGTGGTGGCGGTCACATGTTGAGTGTCAACCAACAGAGGCACCACCTATGACTTGGGCATCATTCTCTAGCTTGTTTATGGAGAAGTATATCCCCCGGACTTTGAGGGATAGGAAAAGAGATGAGTTTTTGAGCCTAGAGCAAGGTAGGATGTCGGTTACTGCATATGAGGCTAAGTTTCGTGCATTATCCAGGTATGCCACCCAACTTTGTTTCAGTCCACAAGAACGGATTCGCCGTTTTGTGAAGGGGTTGAGGTCAGAATTGCGGATTTCAGCCTTACAGGTAGCGGCTACGGCAAAATCCTTTCAAGAAGTGGTAGACTTCGTGATAGAGGTGGAAGGAGTGAAGCCAGATGACTTCACCATGGCATCGACATCAAAAAGGTTTCGAAAGGGAGGTGAGTTTAATGGTTCTTACTCTAGAGGACAGGGTTCAGGAGGTTACTCAGTCCGATCAATTCAGTCTTCACTACAGACTGTAGTTGGGGGTCCACCTCAGACTGGTCAACACTTCTCTGAGAGACCTATGCTTGACTCTAGAGAGTGTTATGGATGTGGGGAGACTGGACATATTAAGAGGTATTGTCCAAAACAGAGTTACAGACCCCCAATAGTCAGAGGTAGAGGTGGTCATGGAAGAGGCCGTCATTCTGGAGGACGTGGTGGCCGAGGTAATGGTGGTCACCAAAACGGCCGGGGTGACGGGCAAACTGGAGCCACTACAGCACAACATGGTAGGGGCAACGGGCAGACAGGCGATAGGGCCCATTGTTGCGCTTTCCCCGGGCGGTCTGAGGCGGAGACATCTGATGCTGTTATCACAGGTAATCTTTTGGTTTGTGATTGCATGGCTTCTGTATTATTTGATCCTGGATCCACATTTTCATATGTATCTTCTTCATTTGCTATTGGTCTCAATTTACCTTGTGAATTGCTTGACATGCCTATTCGTGTGTCTACTCCGGTGGGTGAGTCTGTGCTAGTTGAAAGGGTATATAGGTCTTGTCTGGTGACGTTTGTAGGGAGAAATACTTATGTAGACTTGGTTATCCTAGAAATGGTTGACTTCGATGTAATTCTGGGTATGACTTGGCTTTCTTCAAATTTCGCAATCTTGGATTGTAATGCTAAAACTGTGACGTTAGCCAAGCCTGGGATAAATCAGTTAGTGTGGGAGGGCGACTACACTTCCACCCTGGTTCGTATCATCTCCTTTATTCGTGCTAAGAGGATGGTTAGTAAAGGGTGTTTAGCTTTCTTGGCACATCTCCGGGATGACACTACCCAAGTACCTTCAATTGAGTCGGTTTCGATAGTCCGTGAGTTTCTGGATGTGTTCCCTGCAGATCTTCCTGGTATGCCACCGGATAGAGATATTGACTTCTGCATCGATCTGGAACCGGGTACTTGCCCCATTTCTATACCCTCTTATAGAATGGTTCCCGCGGAGTTAAGGGAATTAAAGGCTCAACTTCAAGAATTGTTAGGAAAAAGGTTTCATTAGACCAAGTGCATCCCCTTGGGGTGCTCCGGTGTTATTTGTAAAGAAGAAGGATGGGAGTTTTCGGATGTGCATAGACTATAGACAACTGAATAAGGTAACTGCTAAGAACAAGTACCCTCTTCCCCGCATTGATGATTTGTTCGATCAGTTACAAGGTGCTTGTACCTTCTCAAAAATCGATTTGAGATTTGGTTATCATCAATTGAAAATACAGGCAACGGATGTGCCCAAGACTGCTTTTCGGACCAGGTATGGGCATTACGAGTTCTTAGTAATGTCTTTTGGGCTTACTAATGCCCCTGCTGCTTTCATGAGCTTGATGAATGGGATTTTAAGCCATATCTGGATCTCTTTGTCATTGTATTCATTGATGATATACTGGTATACTCAAAGAGCAAGGAAGAACATGAGAAGCACTTGAGAATTGTATTGGAATTGTTGATGGAGAAAAAGCTTTACGCTAAATTCTCCAAGTGTGAGTTTTGGCTAGATTCAGTGTCCTTCTTGGGGCACGTGGTTTCTAAGGATGGAGTGATGGTGGATCCATCTATGATTGAAGCAGTGAAGAATTGGAAGAGACCTACAAATGTTACAGAGATAAGGAGCTTTGTTGGTTTAGCTAGCTACTACCACCGATTTGTTAAGGGGTTCTCTTCTATTGCTTCCCAATTGACAAGCTTGACTAAGCATAATGTCCCATTTGTTTGGTCGGATGAGTGTGAAGAAAGCTTTCAGAAGCTCAAGACCTTGTTGACTACTGCACCAATTCTTACCTTGCCAGTGGAAGGCAAGAATTTCATTGTTTATTGTGATGCATCCTATTCGGGTTTGGGTGCAGTGCTAATGCAAGAGAAGAATGTAATTTCTTATGCTTCGAGGCAATTAAAAGTGCATGAACGTAACTATCTGACCAATGATTTGGAGTTGGCCGCGGTAGTGTTTGCATTAAAGCAATGGAGGCACTATCTATATGGGGTTAAGTGTGAAGTCTATACGGATCATAGTAGCCTACAGTATGTCTTTACTCAGAATGATTTGAATTTGAGACAGAGGAGATGGATGGAACTACTGAAGGACTACGATATCACAATCTTGTATCATCCGGGAAAAGCTAATGTTGTGGCAGATGCTTTAAGTAGAAAGGCCGGAAGCATGGGAAGCCTAGCTCACTTACAGGTTTCTAGACGCCCATTGGCTAGAGAGGTTCAGATTCTGGCCAATAACCTTATGAGGTTGGAAGTAAATGAGAGGGGAGGATTTTTGGCTTGTGTGGAGGCAAGATCTTCCTTCCTTGACAAGATTAAGGGAAAGCATTTTAATGATGAGAAATTGATCCGGATCCGAGATAAAGTGTTGCGAGGAGAGGCTAAAGAAGCGAAAATCGATGAGGAAGGTGTTTTGAGAATTAAGGGAAGAGTATGTGTACCCCGCGTCGATGATTTGATTCACACTATTCTTGCAGAGGCTCATAGTTCCGAATATTCTATACATCCTGGTGCAACCAAGATGTACCGTGATCTAAAGCAACACTTTTGGTGGAGTAGAATGAAGCGCGACATTGTTGATTTTGTTGCCAAGTGTCCAAATTGTCAGCAAGTAAAGTATGAACACCAGAGGCCCGGAGGAACACTTCAGAGAATGCCATTCCTGAATGGAAGTGGGAAAGAATTGCAATGGACTTTGTGGTTGGTCTTCCAAAGACAATGGGTAAGTATGACTCCATTTGGGTGATTGTTGATAGGTTAACAAAGTCTGCTTACTTCATTCCGGTCAAGGTGACTTACAATGCAGAGAAGTTAGCCAAACTTTACATCTCGGAAGTTGTTCGGTTGCATGGGGTTCCACTCTCCATCATATCAGATAGAGGTACGAAGTTTACTTCTAAGTTTTGGAAAACATTGCATGCGGAATTGGGTACTAGGTTGGATCTAAGTACCGCATTCCATCCTCAGACCGATGGTCAGTCTGAGCGAACGATTCAAGTGTTGGAGGATATGCTTCGTGCATGTCTGATAGAATTTGGTGGTCATTGGGATAGCTTCTTACCCTTAGCAGAGTTCTCCTACAACAATAGCTATCACTCAAGTATTGATATGGCCCCATTTGAAGCACTGTATGGGAGAAGATGTAGGTCTCCCATTGGTTGGTTTGATGCATTTGAGGTTAGACCTTGGGGTACTGACCTTCTGAGGGAATCGTTAGATAAAGTGAAGTGCATTCAAGAAAAGCTTCTAGCGACTCAAAGTAGGCAAAAAGAATATGCAGATCGAAAGGTTAGAGACTTGGAGTTCATGGAGGGTGAACAAGTCTTGCTGAAGGTTTCGCCCATGAAAGGGGTGATGCGGTTTGGTAAAAGAGGTAAGCTAAGCCCAAGGTATATTGGTCATTTGAAGTTCTAAAGCGCATGGGGGAGGTAGCTTACGAATTAGCCTTGCCCCCAGGACTGTCCGGAGTGCATTCGGTATTTCATGTGTCTATGTTGAAAAGATACCATGGGGATGGAAACTACATTATTCGTTGGGATTTGGTTCTGCTTGACGAAAATTTGTCTTATGAGGAGAAGCCTATTGCTATTCTAGATAGAGAAGTCCGCAAGTTGAGGTCAAGGGAGATTGCATCCATCAAAGTTCAATGGAAGAATCGGCCGGTTGAAGAGTCCACTTGGGAGAAGGAGGAAGATATGCAAGAAAGATACCCACACCTCTTTACGGATTCAGGTACTCCTTTTCGCCCTTGATTTTCTTCTTGTGATCGTTCGAGGACGAACGATGGGTAAATTGGTATCTATTGTAACGACATGTTTAGTCATTTTGAGCAACAAATTTTATTTCTGGAAAAACTGGCTGAGTCGACGGATCCCACGACGGACCGTCATGGGCACGACGGACCGTCGAGGGGGTCTCGTTCCAAAACACTTAGAATTCTGAAATTTGGGTACTGAAATCGACTCTCTGAACTTCGTGCAGGAATGGCAGGACGGACCGTCGTGGGCACGACGGGCCGTCACACATTTTCCACAGAAATTAAGTCTCTGAACTCTACGACGGAAGCAGCAGGACGGACCGTTGCAGGCACGACGGACCGTCACAGGCTGCATAACCCAGGCTGGGTCGGATTTCTGTTAAGTAATTTAAGGGGCGTTTTGGACTATTCCTGCTTTAATTATAAAGTTAGTGAGTTAATGTTAATAGTTTAATTACTTTGGGGTTAAAAGAGATAACCTTGAGTTAAGTAGTGGGTTAACTCCTCATCTTTTATACTTAATTATATGCTAATTAGGGTAAAAGAAAGAGGGTTTGAATAAAAAAAAATAGAAAGAACAAGGAGAGGGACAGAGAACGATCGAGAAAGAGGGAAACGAAGAGGAAACAAAGCTTTGGGAAATTGCTTGCTTGATCACGAATCTTCGATGGAGGTAGGTTATGATTTATGCTATTCGTAGTAAACTCTTAATAGCGAATGATATGTATTGGGTAGTGTTGTAAACCCTTTTATAAGCTTAATTGTATGCTTGCATGAATGTGATTATATAATTGTGATAAAATAAGCATGATGAAGCTATTGAATCCTAAATCTTGAAAAACCCTAATCTACTTTGTTAATGATGATGCCTTGGTATAAAATAAGGCTTGATGAACGAGAGTAGTGAGATTAGGGGATTGGGTGTCACGTTCCGGCACCAGGATAGTATATGAGGATCGGAGTGTCACGTTCCGACACCAGGATAGTATATGGATCGGGTGCCACGTTCCGGTACCAGGATAGTATATGAGGATCGGAGTGTCACGTTCCGACACCAGGATAGTATATGGATCGGGTGCCACGTTCCGGTACCAGGATAGTATATGAGGATCGGAGTGTCACGTTCCGACACCAGGATAGTATATGGATCGGGTGCCACGTTTCGGTACCAGGATAGTATATGAGGATCGGAGTGTCACGTTCCGACACCAGGATAGTATATGGATCGGGTGCCACGTTCCGGTACCAGGATAGTATATGAGGATCGGAGTGTCAGGTTTCGACACCAGGATAGTATATGGATCGGGTGCCACGTTCCGATACCAGGATAGTATATGAGGATCGGAGTGTCACGTTCCGACACCAGGATAGTATATGGAGCGGAGTGTCACGTACCAACACGAGAGGAATAAAGATAATGAATCTTGAAATATGTTAATATACTCAATTTAATGAACCTAATTCCCAAATGAGTATGATGGGGAGGCGTGAGTCCTCATTGATGTGCTTGGTGTTGTGACCAAGAGTTATGGTAATTGTAAATGCCGCATGTTGAGTATTGTAGTTGGTTTTATGTTATTATCTAATATATACTGTTTCTATTTTGAGTTGGCCGATGATACCTACTCAGTACTTGTGTTTTGTACTGACCCCTACTTGTATGTTTCTTTCTTTGTTATTTGTGGAGTGCAGCAAACATACCGTCGTCTTCAACTCAACCGCAACTCTAGCCAGTCTTCGTTACACCGGATTTCAGGGTGAGCTAATGCTTCTATCTTGGACTGGATCTTCTTCTTCATGTCCTGATGCCTTGAAGTTCCGGCATGGACTAGCTTTTATTTATTTTAGTTTTCTTAGATACTCTTAGTTTTAGTAATTGGAGGATAGATGTTCTTGTGATGATGACTTCCAGATTTTGGGGATAATAATAAGTATTGAGTTTTTAGAAGTTATTTAATTGATTTCATTAATAAGTTTAAGTCTTCCGCATTGTATTTTGTTCATTATGTTTAAATGATGGGGTTTAGATTGGTTGGTTCGCTCACATAGTAGGATAAGTGTGGGTGCCACTTGCGGCTCGGTTTTGGGTCGTGACAGTCTATTTACTTACATAGTAGATGATTTAGTGTGTAGAGTTTTACCTTATATACAGAGGATTAAAACATCGGTTCTTATAAGTAAGAAAAAAATTTATTCACAATCTAGGATAGAAATTGGAAATGTCATTGAGTACAATTGTAGCACAAGATTATATGTAATTTATCCCGATTATGGGAACGGTATAATTCCAACTTCTTGTGCTAGTACATTTTGTATGTACTGAACCGAACCGAATAGAAATAGTTGTTTTAGATTGGCTGACAAAAACATATTCTCTAAACTATTATATATACTTGTATTCTTAATCCTGATACAACTATTATAATCTGTATAGATTAATTATCGTTTTGATATATTAAAAGGTGAGATTCTAAGATGGGTCATTATGCCTGGTAAGTTTGATGATAATAATATATATTGGTGAAATAATAAGTTAGTTGATGGAATCCATGCCTCGTAGATTGATTGATTGATATGGCTTTATGAGAAACTTATAAGGTTTCATAGTGTAAAACTTTGCAAGTCGATTTATGAATCTGACACATGAAATAAGTTAAACAGTGCTCTAAAGAAAACTAATCAGTAAATTAAATTCGTCATTAACTTAGTTTATTGATTAGTATATGTAATCTTAACATGGAGAATTCGTAAATGTTTGATGAGGAATTAGAAAATATTAATAGAGTAGTGCAATTAAAACTTTCTAATGGGATGATTTATATTTTATTATGGTAAGACTAATTCAAAGTAATTATTTGGAATTATTTCAATAATTGGAAGCCTCAGTAATTAATTATGCGTACTCTATAGTGTCCATATTTAACTAAAACTCAGAATCTTATTTCTAAAGGGAAAATAGGAGACCGGCGTGAGCTTTTTTATATATAAAAAAGTAGCGTTTATTTTATACAATTAAATTAATTTGAAATGGATGGAATATTTATTAGTTGATCTTACTCTTATTCTCTAATATCAAGTTATTCATATCCCTGCCCTTTATAAATTTTTTCATTTGCACGTCAATAGGATGAAAAGTCTGAAATCAACTATTATTATCCTATTTGAACTGGAATTACCTGATTCCCTCTTTTTATCCATACCAACCGCTAAACCAAATTGTCAATTTTCTTTATTGTACAAATTATTTTTCACATGCACTTGAACTGAGTTGGCACCAACCAAGTCAAAAAATGATTTCAAAAATAAAAACATTAAAAGAATAAAAAATAAAGATATTTTGAATAAAGAATACAGAACCCAATAAGGGCTGCCTACGTATCTCGTTGTGAGAATCAGGTTTGTGTAGTTCTTCAGATACGATAAAAATCTATATTTGAATAAATACATTTTTGGAAGGAAAAATAAAGGAAATGAAAAATCAATGGGCTAAATTGAAAGGCGGGGAACCAAAATTTAATAAAAAATATTTTTAATTATTTTAAGAAAACTTAACAAGAATGAAGAAATCAGTGAATCACATTGAAGGGCGGACCACCCAAATTTAACAAAAGTAACAAAAATAGAATAAGAATTTAATGAGTCACGTTAAAGGGCAGACTACCCAAACTTAACAAAAAACAATTTTTTTTTATTAATTAAAGAAAAATATTAAAATTTAAAAAATATGAATGAGTCACATTGGAGAGGGAACAACCCAACTTAAAAAAGTCTATAAAAAATAGTTTTAATGGAATGTAAGATAAATAAAAATCAAAGATATACAATGAATATGAAATTATGTACAAAAAATTATTGTAAAATATAGGGATAATGCCCAAGTACCCCCTCAACCTATGTCCGAAATCTCAGAGACACACTTATACTATACTAAGGTCCTATTACTCCCCTGAACTTATTTTATTAATAATTTTTTACCCCTTTTTAGCTTACGTGGCACTATCTTGTGGGCCCAACGATGGTTGACTTTTATTTTCGAACTAGTGCCACGTAGGCTAAAAAGGGGTATAAAATTACATATAAATTAAGTTCAGGGGGGTAATAGGTCCTTAGTATAGTATAAGTGTGTCTCTGGGATTTCCGGCATAGGTTGAGGGGGTACTTGGGTTTTTTCCCTAAAATATACGAACCAACTCGGAGTGAAGCCTCATAAATTCTAGAGTCTGTATACAACCTTGGTGAAATTTTTTAGGGCATTGCTAAAATTTTTTGCCCCTGTCAGCTTCAACAACCTAATGTATTTAATCTTGTAACAACTATCTCCTTTTTAAAATTTTTGAAGATCTCCTCAAAAAATTTTGCCCCAGTTTTCGCTTTAAAAATTTGAAAAGCTTACGGGAAACATGACCGAGCTCCTTGAATAAAAACTTGACTTAAATTATGAATATTCTAAAAACTAGGTTAGCAAGAGTGATTTTAAAATAATGGATTAATATACAACACATTCACGTATAACAAATATATCACATAATATACAAACAATGAGTGCATGTGTTATACAAATGTGTTTTGAATGTACGAGATTTTGGCTTCGCTCTACGATAACTGACTAAGAGTGAGCTTAAAAAGAGACTTGTTTACCCGAGTTGGACAAACTACGGGATGAAGTATAATAAACAACGTTGGATGACCGCATGCCAACTATTTGTTTATCACTTCAAAAGAATTTCAAAGGTGTTTTCTGAAGCGCGATCGTGGAAAGTCACGTAACCGCCTTTGTTCTAATGCATTCTATTTGCCATTTGGCGGAAATTATATCATGAAATGCAATGACAATAAACAATAAATAATGAATAGAATGAGTACGATACACAAATAATCAACAAAATATAAAAGATATAATGCATAACACAATAAAGAATAGTATCCTCAATTTGAGAAAATGAACCCATAATGGTTAGAACCTCTAAATTTCCCAGCGGAGTCACCATTCTGTTCACATCCTTTTTGAATTGGAGCAACGTCGCGGGGACTCAATTAAAAAAAGTTTTTAGTTAAAAGAATTTGAAACGGGTAAAAGCGGGTTTAGGGATTAAAGGGAAAAGGGATCGTCACCTAATTTTTTAGGAAACCAAGGAAACCAATTAATAAATTAATTTAAAAGATGGTCTACGAAACCAATTTGATTCTTGGTAAGGGGTTCAAGTTATTTCAAAGGGAAGGGGTTAGACACCCTTCGAAATCCACCACTGGTTCCCGATTGAGTTCATTTTTTCAACTTGAGGAGGAAAATAAAATAATGCACAAATATAATAAACAAGCAATATACACAATAAAAATAAAATAATAATACCGGCCTAAAATTTGACTAACATAGATATATACAAAATAATGAATTAAAAATATAATTCGAACTCCTTTCGAATAGCTTCAAAGAAGCAAGTCTTGCTACCTGTAAACACACATAGTAAAAATATTGGGAATAAATAAATATGAATAAAATTGAATATATGAAATAATAACTTAAAAATAAAAAAATCGTCTTACGAACATGGGAGGCCTTGAAAATCGACGGTAATTTCTTCATCGGCCAATTCTAACAACTAAAATATATAAATTTAAATTAAATTTTCGTCTTTTAAAATGGAAAGACCTCCAAAACCGACGGAGAATTTTTTCGTTGGCCAATTGAACAAACATAAAATTTAATAAACTTTGAATAGCCAATATTAGTCCAACCAAAACGGACAACATAATATTATAAACAAGAAGAGTATTAATAATAATAACAACAAACAGAATAATAACTATAACTCTATTAAATAACATTAATAATAATAATAATAATAATAATGATAATAATAATAATAATAAAGATAACATCGGCAACAACAAACAATACATAGAACAAAAGTCATTAATGGGCATAAAATTAGAATACACCAATTAAACAATGAAAAATAATAAATAATGAAACAAGAATCTCACAAATTAAAACTAATACTAGAAAAAACAATGAAAGTAAAGAAAAATTGACAAGATAAAGGAACAAAAGTGAATAAACAAATATAAGAGAATTATAAAATCAACACAACATAACAGATAAACTATATTAACAAAATGTTAAATAAATATGACCAAAATAAAATAACTATCGGAGTTTACCGGAAAAATAGAAAATTCAGGCAGATTTAGAATTTTTAGTTGTTCTTGTTTGTTCATTCTCGCTGAAGTTTAGAGATTCACTGAATACCTGCAAATAGAGGAGAATCGTAAGAGGGAAAGGGGGAGGGGAACTGTACATTGGGTGCTCTTTGCCGGAGCTTGGTGGTTCGAGCTTGTGGTGGTGTCTGGTGGTCACTGGTGGTGAAAATAGGTGTGTTTCCGGTGGTTTCTTAGCTGAAAATTGTAACGGAAAAAGGAAGGGAGTTTTGGAACTGGTTTGGAGAAGAAAAGGAAAAATGGAGGTGGGGTTTCGGTGGTCTTGTAACTCCGATGGTGGTGAAGTTGCTGGCTGCTCGAAATGGTGATGAAGGAAGAAGAAGTTGGATGGAAAAATATTAAAAAAAATGAAAGGGACTTTAGGGTGGTGACTGGCCGAAAAGTTGCCGAAAAAGCAATGAACAATAGAATTTTTTTTAAAGTAGAACATAATTCTGAAAATTGAACCCCAATTCTAAAATTTATTCACCACCACAAAATCTAATGGACAAACTATTACATATATTTGGAGTTGAAAACTATGGGCCTAAGTTATGGGCTTGAGATCATGACTCAAAAATTGTCGATTGATAAAATATCTATGTGTGTAAATTGTATCTAATTTGAATGAATATTTAGACTGCGCAGAATATCAAAATGAATATTAACAATGAAACAGATAAAAATGAATATAAAAAAATGTAAAAAACGTAATCAAAAGCGATTTAACATAAATAATAATTTTATGAAAAATGAACAAATAGTTGAACGTCTGGTTGTGACAAAATAATATAAACATAATAATCGATAAAAATTCTAATACTTTGAGAAAGAGGGTGATTATCAACAAATTTCATTAAAATGACAAAAACATGTAATTTGAACTATTTAAAATAAAATACTCAATATTTATTAATTTTAAAACTATCAGATCGAAATTTGATGTCAACAGACATCATCAATATTTCATAATTATAAATAATATCGTGTGCATGTGAACATATGCATATACCTTGAAAATACATTATTAAATAGTGTAGGAGTATAAAAGTTTAATTACCCGAGAGTATATCCTAGAAGTTATGGCATCCTCAAATCTCCACACAGCGTTGTCGACCTCTCGGGGTCTAAGGCAAGCCTCTTAGCATTCTTTCATTTCATAGACATATAAATTTAGCGGAAAATTTAAAACTTTTCATAGCATATCATATGCTAGAGCAACACTTCACATGTATATAAAAATACTTCATAATACATAATTAGACTTTAAGTCATTTTGCCATCTTAGACTCAACATTATTAGTGTAGATTAAGGACACTGGTCGTAACAACATAAATTATAAGTCTAAGCTACTACATCAACTTAAAGAAATATGTTGACATAGGAAACACTTGAATCATAAGGGTTCATTTACTTGAACTTGGGAGATCCATCCAAGCCCTTCACTTAGGACACATCCTCTAGCCATCAACACCACACTCTGTGTAAAAAGATGAAGAAGAATTGTAGTAGTACAAGAATGCACTAAGTATGGAAACTATGCAAAAACATGCATTTAAAGAGTACATTTCATTTGAAATCATGCAACATGTATTTTTAGTAAATTTTATGATTATTGACACATTTAAGCACAATATAATTCACATACATCATATAGACATGAATACTACTCATAATAGCACATAAAGCCATTTATCACACTTTGAAACATATTCAATACATACATTATATTACCTCTCTTTTAATCTTACTTCTTTCCTTTGAGTAATCTTTCAAGTGTATTTAGTCAAATGTATCACCTTGAGGTTACCTTACAATAGTATTTCATAGATTTGCTTCATAAACATAACCACATATATTCAAAAGTCTTAAACACATCATAGACATCAAATTCACATAAGGACCATCACCTAAGACAACCCCCAAGTCACACTAATGCAATGTATATAAAGTATTTCATAATACTACTTCCACCAAGTGTACCTAAGAAGTCACCCTTGACTAGACATAACATACTCAACAATTCATAACACCTTCATTTATAACTAGACATAAGACACATACTTCATATCCTCATATAAGGACTCTTTCATTTACTACAACCTTAGTCAAAACTCATTCAATTCATATCATAAGTAAACTACCCTCACAAATCCTTCACAAGCTTACTTGTGCAATGTATACATGGAGTTCCATACCCCCACATATACTAAGTAAATCCATTTACAAGCCATAGAGAAATTCACATACATAAGCATAATTCATGTCTTAACATAAAAAATCACTTAATCATTCATCTATACAATTTGTACATACATATCAGAAGTCTTACTTCCATAAAAATACTAATCTTATCCTCTCTTGGAGTTCACAAGTGCAATGCATGGGTAGGGTCCACAGTCCTACCTATACTAAGTAAACTCCTCAAGGAGTTGTGATTAGAGTCCATAATCTTATCCTAATTCATTTATTACTTTGGGAGACATAGACATTATAGACATAGACCATCTACTTCCACACCGAAAAGAGAGGGTACTACTTGCTAAGGTAGGACTTCCATATAAAATAGCTATTCTAGTGTATCCACTATGATAAAACCTAAGGGTGCACATAGTTAGGGAACAAGGAGATTGCTTCTAGAAAACCTTGACTTTCTAATGTGGAGGTTTCCATCTCATGACACAACATCTAGGTTGGTATCCCGAACTTGCTAAACGTGAAGGTTCTCTTATGGGAAGCTGGACTTACTAATGTGAAGCTCCCACTCTCTTTTGTCATGTTCACTCGATGCTAGGCTCTAACTCCATTTTTAATATATATTTAAGCCTTTAATACTCTAATTCATAAGGAAGGCTTTTGGATCTTGCTCCTTCATACTTCATATAGCTCAAAGGATTCTAAGATGAGAATGTCCTCTCATCCTAAAACCTATATTATATGAGAATGTCCTTTTACATTATCATATCACATTCATACCATAGTCTAGTTTAGAGTACAATTGAGTAATATCTTTCAAGAGACTCACTTATTCATTAGAATACCATTTACATACTTCATTCATACATACATATGTGTGTACAAATATGTAAGATGTACCTTCACATAAATAACTTTAGGCACACATGTTCAACTTCATTAAACATATAATTTACCTTCATAGAAATATGTAATGATGCATAGGAGAACTATTCTTTCCTTAGTCATCATGAGTCTATCCTACTCATAGATATGCATGAACTGTGTGCGTACATTTGTCAACATGATCGCATAATGACTATCACATAGCATTGAGGAAGCCACCCTTTAAAGATCACAACATATGCACAACAATCCTCAAATATCAAGCCATACACACATATATAGTATTAAGGACTATAGACTACACACACTCACATTACATCATAGGAGACAAGAACATATTCAATCATCAGAATAGAAGACTCCTAGAATACTTTGATCACACATTCATATAGGGTTCATAGAGGTTGGGGTCATGCTATAAGAGTACTTATAAATATTATCCATCTTAGACCACACCTAACCCTAACATGATCATCACATATGCATAACATCATCCAAACACCTAAATCATGCAACTAACGTAGAAGGCTATTCAGATACTTCCATAACATTAATTCACATGATATTAGAATCAAGGCTCAATCCTTCAACTTCCTAAACATGGAATCATTATATCAATTCATATTGCATATGATTCCTTCAAGTCCATGATCATAATACATAAACATGTACAAGGATGTAAACACCACCACCATAAGAGGACCATACCAATCATCATGATTCAATATACATTTTGTGCTAAAAAGACAAAAATAGGTCAACTTATCAAATCTCCAAGCTAATGATCATCTTGATCGATTTCCAACAATTCATAATCAATTGATATAAAGGAATATAGAGCTAAGCAATTCATTACAATCTAAAATAATTTAGTCATCATATCATCAAGATGACAAGACCCACATGATAGGCCAATTTGAGAAATTAGGAGGATCATGGATTCTTCATGAAATTGGATTGAAAATAATTATTAAAACAGTAATTAAACATAATCCATCATTAGAATGACTTTAAAATCATTTTGACAATGAACCCATGACTAGATTGAAAATTGGGAGTTTGGATCTTTCAATCACTTTTGAAAATCATTTATTGAACTCCTTAGATGAAAGATTAAATTAGGATCAATTTTTATGATACCTTATTTATGCAATACACATGAATAATTGTAGAAGAAACCATAGAAATCCATCCCCTAGATTGATCTTGAGTTTTGGTCTCCAATGGAGGTTTTGGGAGAATTTGGAAGAGAACAGAGTTTTGGGGTTTTGATTTTCTTATTGGATGTTGGGGTTTTTACTTGGGAAAGAGGTTAAATAGGTCTTAAAACAATTTATAACCTTCACCCAAAGTTACCAAAACACCTTCATACTTTGAACATTTAGGCATGTCAAACTTAACTTTCAGTTTCGGAATCTTCATCGGGGAACAAGTCCACGTCGTGGAGCTGTTCCCGCAGGAATTGGAAATAGGTTTTTGGAAAGTTGAGTTTGCGTTGTATTCACGAAGTGGATGAACATTTTGGCCTATGGAGGACCTAGTCCATGACACCTACCTATTTCATGTAGGAACAAAAGTTGCTGCCTTGGGCAAGCTTGTTGGCCCAAGGTTAGGTCCTCCTCAAGGACCCTATGGTTGGTACTTGGGGAGTTTTTCCCTGACGTTTATACCTAAAATACTCTATTATACATCTTAGGAACCTCTCACATCAATCTGAACTCCAAACAACAAAACAAGACAAAACACACTAAGATACACAAGCACGTTTCAAGGCAAAACTTTCAAACGTCTTGGATGTTGACCTCCAAACCACTTCAATTTAGTATACATGCTAAAAAATACTTTATTAAAATATTTTTAACCTTTTTAGATACATGTGAGTCTCTAGCTACCGTAGTTTATTTTGAGTTTTTTTTTTACAAAAAAAGATCCTCTATAAAATTTGACATCATAACAACAATTTGGGTAAAAGTTGGAGTGTTTTTCAAGACCTTTTTCCTTATTTAAATGATAATAAGTTATAACTGTAAGTTTTGAGTCGTGCGTCACCCATGTGGACCGACCCAACCCAATCTATTATGCCCTATCTAGTTGATTAAATTAATTAATTAATAGATAATTCCTTTTATAAGGATAAGTAATGACAATTACTTTGTAACTGTTCAACCTCTCCCTAAAAGGCTCCTAACAGGAGTAACTTTCAAGGAACGTGAAATGTAGAAAAGTGGAGAGGAAACGTGTGAAATTGAAAACCAAAAACAAACGATCAGATAAGAAACAGAGAAATGAGTTTCTTAGAAGATTCAATCAACACTCAAATAAGAATTTTTGTTTGTTAACAAAGAAGAATCTTTGTTTGCTTGAGAAAAGTGATATAGAGCAATTTCTTTCATCAACAAAATCAAGAACACATATTTCTGCTACAAGGTACACATCTTGTTGTAGTTTTGACTTTAAAATTCCTTCATTGCTATCACTGTCATCGTTATTTATCCCATTAAGCAGTGCTTCCTTGTGTATTCATTGTGTTAGTCGTAAAGCTCTTTATTTTTTTTAAAAAATCAATGAATAGAAAAAATTGGAGAATTTAAGTTTTTAGAATGTTTGAATGTGGATTAATCATACTGTAAATATGATTCAAAGTTCTATTTGATTCTGGCTCACAGTGTAGATAGAATACCTTGTCATACAAAGAAAGAAATTCAGTTTTTTTATTTAAAAAATTGCTTCTGTTTATAGAGATCTAAAATTGGTTGCACAATTAGGAGTAACTTACAAGGGACATGAAATGTGAAAAAGTGGACAGCAAAAAGTGTAAAACAGAAAACCAAAAAATAAGCGATCAGTTAAGAAACAGAGAAGTGAGTTTCTTAGACGATTCAATAAACACTTAACGAAGACTTTTAGTTTGTCAACAAAGACCGATCATTGTTTCCCTGAGATTCAAAGAGTGATCTGAAATAATTTCTTTCATCAATAAAATCAACAACAAATATTTCCACTGCAAGGTACACATCTTGTTTTCATTTTGGCTTTGAAATTCCTTCATTGGCATCAGAGTTATCGTCATTGATCCCATTATGTGTTGCTTCCTTCTATATTCACTATGTAAGTTAATTATTTTTTTTTGAAAAAATCAGCGAATAAAGAAATGGAAGAAATTAAAATTTTTAGGACATCTGAATGTGGACTAATCATATTGCAAATACGAATCAAAATTCTATTTGATTCTGACTCATAGTGTATATAGGATTCCTGGTCCTACTAAGAAAGAAATTTAGTTTTTTTTTTTAAAAAACTGCTTCCGTTTGTAGCGACCTAAAAATTGGTTGCACAATTATTTTGGTCGAAACTTTTCTTTAATGATTTGCTCATTTGTATCTTTACGAAAATATATTATAATGAAAAAAATTGAGTTAAAATGAGTGAGATATGAAATGTTGAAAGTTCGCTTATTTCCAGAAAAAACTGTTTCTGCATTAGCGATCTAGAAATTTGATGTTAAATTTTTTGGTTTGAAACTAATTGTTTCATGATCTGCTCATTTGTTGCTTTTATATATTATAATAGATTTTATAAGTTACGGTGAAGAAAAAAAACATAAACGTTTTTATGCATTTTTTTAGAATGAGATTTGCGTCCTATTTTGGATTTTATTTTGAAAAAGAATATGTGTCCTTTTAAGGATCATATTGATCTTGTTTATTAGTTTAATTTTACACTCCTTAAACAATTGCTTCCCTTTTATGAGAAATTTATGACATATGTTGTCGAATTAAATGATATTTATCATATTTCTGTTTTGTTCCCATTTCAGATACGGCTGAACGGGAACATGCTCAAATTACTCCAAGTGAGAGTTTTGAATGTCGAGCAGAAGGACGAAGTAGAAGAGCAACCCGCAGTAAGACATGTTTTTTAGGGTAAAAAATCATACAGATTGGTGTTCCAAAAGAGACACAAAAATTGTTAAGGAATGAAAGGACCCTTCGAAGGAAAAGAGAAAAAGATCTAAGAGAGTTTAGATCTTTGAATATGGATCCTCTTGACTATTTAATAGGCTTCCTCAAAGCCTTTGCATGAAATTTGAAAAAGGTTAATAAAAGTGACATTCAAGTTACAAAGAGGGAATGAACATGTTTTATCTCATTCCTTGTCAAAATACTAGAAGAATGAAATTAGTATTGAAATTGGGAAAAGAGTTCAATGGTAATATTTCACCACATACTCTCTTTTTAGTATTGTTTTGTTGTTTATTTTTTTAAATAAAACTTTATAGTGAACATCTTTAATGTGCTTTTATATGAATATTTGAGTTTTATCCTCTTTTATTTTGGATAAGTGGATTATTATTCTGTTGCACAATGTCATATGGTTTTTAATTATTAGACATGAAAATATGTATGATTATAGTCTAAAATAAATTAGTGTACACATGAAGAAATTAGTTTCAAATTTTGTTTAAATATTTAATTCGTAGATGATGAATGGATGCTTATGTGTCTTTACAATTTTACATTTAAATATGAAACCTTTATGAAAATTTATTTGCTCGAATGTGTATGTCACATGCATAATTGATAAAAATCTTGCATGATTATATCTCATAACAGACATGGCATCAAAAAGTATCTCTGCTGACTCAACTAAAGGTGAAAAACATAATGGTTACAATTACGACATCTAAAGTCATAAAATGACATGTACTAGAAGAGAAAAATGCTCTAGAAGGTATAAACCATGTTTTGAATCAACCAGAAGAGGGTTATAATTCACCAACACAAACAGGATCTTAAAAATGACAAAGCTTGAAAAAAACTAATTTTACTGCACGTGGAATAATAGTTAATTCTGCGATTGATGACCTCATGCATGAATGTGATGAATTCTCAATTGCTCATTCTATGTGGGCACATATGGGAGGAACATGTGAGGGCAGATTTGTAACCCGCATATGACAATTGACTATCAAATTTGACACTTACAAAAAATGTCATGATCATATTATAAAACAACACCTTAGGGTGATGTCAAACATGATAACTCAACTCAAAAGTGTGGCCATGTTCTTTCTTATGAGAAACAAGCTTTGGGCAGTGATTTAGTGTCTTCCCAATAATTTGGAATATTTGAAAGTTAACTTGATCTATAATGATAGCATCAAAACTTTTTTTGATGTTGAACACCATGTTGATCTTGAAGATAAGCACCTTGGTGCTACTAAAACTACTTCTAATGTCTTTGTTTCAGAGTCAAGTGGTACAAAATCTTCAGGCTTCAAGCATAAGAAAAATCAGAAAAGAAATGGGAAAGACAAAGAAACTGGAGAAGAACCCTCTAAGGAAAGAAAAAGCCAAATTCTAAGAAATAAAAATGGGTTTTTCAAAAAGAGAGAGGAGAAAAATGAAGTGCTACAATTGCCAAATGTTTGGGCATTTATCTTGTGAATGCATGAAGTTGAAAAAGGTAGCATTTCTAAATACATATCAAAGTGCAACATATGTTTGTAGCACTTCTTTACTAACTGAATCTTATGGTATGTTGATTATAGACTCCGGATCCACCGACCACCTGAGTTGGTATCGAGAAGAATTTGTGGAGTTTCATCAAGTCTCTTCTAAATCAAGGTGGATGCACGTGGAAAACAATGTGAAACTATAAGTCAAAGGAATAGGCACCTGCAAAGTAAACTTGCGTGGTGACTGTTCTTTCATGTTGCATGACGTCCTTTATATACCAAATATTTGACAAAACTTAGTATCTATGTCTGTTCATTTAGACGTGGGGTTTGATTTGTTTTTTTTCGTCGTAATGGTGTTAGAATAACTCCAGATAATGTTTTACATGATCTTAGAAAATATTATGTATCGTTTGATTGATCATTTTAGATTGTAATACTTCAACTTATGAATATTATGTTGAACGTTGTGTAATGTCATGTTATTCAAGTTACAAATGTATTGATGTTATTACATGGAATGCAAGATTAGGTCACATAGGGAATGAACGAATGAATAGGCTAGCAAAAGGACATTTAGGTTATTTCACCAAAATTTAAATGCCAACTTGTGAAAATTTTCTTGCTGGAAAGATTATGCATAAACCATTTGGGAAGGCTAATAGAGTTGAGTCGGTGCTGCATACTTCATTACATTTATTGATAATTTCACGCCTTTTGGTTATGTATATTTGATTTCTCATAAATATGAAGCACTTACCTGCTTTAAAAGATATATGAATGAAGTTAAAAATCAATCAGATAAAAACATAAATGTTTTAATAACCGATCGAGGACGTGAATATTTGTCAAAATAATTTAATGAATTATGTACTGAAAAGGGTATTATTAGTTAACTACTCCTTATACACCTCAACAAAATGGTGTAGGTGAAAGAAGGAATAGTACATTATTAGACATCACAAGATCAATGATGGCACAAACAAATTTCTGTATCTATTTTTAAGAGAGATGCATTAGTGACTGTGGCTTACATATTTAATAGAGCACCTTCTTAATTAGTGTCTTCCACTCTGTACGAACTTTGGACTAGTCATAAAACAAACCTGAATGATCTACGACTGTGGGGTTGTGAAACATACATTAAAGATTGTTTTGGTGAGTTTGGTAAACTAAGTTCAAAAGGAAAGAAATGTATATTTATAAGGTGATTTGAACGCTCCAAAGGGTATGTGTTCATTGATGAATTGAAGGTAGAAGTATTACTAAAATTGTATCAAGAGATATTAGATTTTTGGCATAAAAATGGGAAATAGATGAAGTTGAGCCTCAGTACGAAATGTTGAAATCAGAAGATCAGATAATGTTGTCAAACATACTTGAAAAATCAATGGATGAAGAAATTATTTCCGGTACAAGTGGGAGTTATAAATCCTGAAATTCTATAGAGGAACTTGAACTTCAAATAGGTAAGAGTACAAGAAAAGGTGTACCTAAATAATCTTATGAAAGTGAGAATTATGTTATCTTGGTATCTTTTACAAAATTAGATGAAAACTAATTCTATAACAGAGGCCTTATCGAGCCTTAAAAGCGATGAAATAAGAATTAGAGTCCACAAAAACCAACAAAGTCTAGGATCTAGTTGACTTCCTAATGAACGTAAAACTATTGGAAATAAATGAATTCTTAAGTTAAACGTATATCAAATGGGTCAATGGAACGACATTAAGCACAATTAGTGACAAAAGGTTTTATTCAAGAAGTTGGAATAGATTATAAGAAACTATTTTCATCAGTTGTGAAGTTTACTTCCATAAGATTAATTTTAGCTATTGTTGCACGTTTAGATCTAGAATTACAACAAATAAATACGAAGACTGCTTTTCTCAATTGAGAATTAAACAAGGAAATCATGGAACAATCAGTAGGTTTCGTTGTTAAAAGTCAAGAACATAAAGTATGTAAATTGAGAAGATCAATTTATGATCTAAAGTAATCTTCAAGGCAGAGATATCTAAGATTTCATAAGGAGGTGATGTCATTTGATTTCACAATTATCAATAAAAACCATTGTATCTATGTGAATAAGTCCAATGCCAATTTTGTAATTCTTTATTTTTACGTAGATGATATTTTATTAGTTAGAAATAATTTGAAGTATGTGAAAATTGTAAGTCATATCTTTCAAAATCATTTAATATGAAAGATATGGATGAATCTAACTATATATAGGGTGTTACCCAAAGAGATCGTTCCAAGAAAGCTTTGAGTTTATCTCAACAAACTTATATAAATAAAGTATTGGAACGTTTTTGAATGAATAGTTGTAAATCCATGGATACTCCTGTAGCAAGGGGTGAAACTTTAAGCCTTTAAAATTGTCCAAATACTGAAAAAGAAAAGAAAGACATGCCTTGAGTTCCTTATTCTAGTGCTATGGGGAATTTGATATATACTATGATGTGTACTCGCACCGACAGTTGTTATGTTGTAAGTCTAGATAGTAGGTACTAATCCAATCATGGAAGAGATCATTGGACAGTATTAAAGAGAATATTCCGATACTTGAAGGGAACTACAAATCATAAACTTTGTTATAGTGGATCTGATTAGTTCATAAGAGATTATACAAATTCAGATTGAGTTGGTGATGGAAAATCAACATCTTGTTATGCTTTCTTACACCATCTCCAACCCATCTCTATTTTAATCTCCATTCTCTATATTTGGAGAGTAAAATAGAGAATGGGTTCTCCAATCACTCTCTAGTTAACTCTTTATTCTTCAATTATAGAGAGGTGAATAGTAGTTCTCGAAATTTGGGGAACTATTATTCACCTCTATTTTACTTTTTTGATTATTATAATATTATTTCTATTATATTACTAATTTAATATTTATAATTTGTAATTATTTTCAATGCAATGTAACACATTTAACAAGTTACTACTTCCACCTAATTATTCAATTTTTATTTCATTTTAAAAAGAAATTATCCCTTTAAATATGTAACTTAAAGTTTTTCTAATTTAATTATATTATATAAGACTATTAATTAAGTCTTTAATATTTGTAATTATTTTCTAAGTAATATAACATCTAAAAATATTATTGATTTTTAATTTTTATTAGTCATTTTAAATATGTAATCTAGATTATAATTATTTCTCATTATGAAGTATGCACAAAATTTATATGATAATTCAAATAATCTACTTTTTATGTTATGGTGATAAATTATTGAACTATACTTATTAAATAGCACGAAAATATTTGATTCCATAGTTCAAAATAGAATATTGGAAGTAAATTAGTACACGAAATAATTGGTTAGAAGATGAAATTGTTAATTTATACAATTTTTAGCTGCATATAAAAAATAAGGACAAAAAATGTCCATTTTGAACTCCGTAATACATTAATAGAACATTCATGAGAGTAACGTAATGGTCTTGAAAGTTGATTATTATATAATATTTATTTTAATTTTATGATAGTACAATATTTATGACGCAATTATATTCCATTAATGATTTTACTTTTATTTGAATTGTTCGTTAATATGTATTATATATAATGTTTATCACAATTTATATTATTTAGAAGAAAATATAATTTTGTATTACATGAAGAATTTGAATAAAATAAAATTGTGTATTACATAAATATTATAGAGTGATTATTTTCAAAAAGAAGAAATGATTTTTTATCATGAAATAAAAAAAATAAGAATGAAATAGATATAATAATATAATATTGAGGATAGAGAAAAATTTTTTTTTAGACAGTAAAACAGAGAATTGGGTTGGAGTTCATTGTCTGAAAAAATAAAGAACTATATATTTAGATAGCAAAATAGATGATAGGGTTCGAGATGTCCTTACTAAATGGTTGTGCTATTTCATAGAAAAGTAATAAGCAAACTTGCACAACTCTTTCAACCATGGAATCTGAATTTCTGGCTTGTGCATCTTCAGTACAAGAATTTGTCTGGTTAAAGAGATTCTTTGAGCATTTGAGTATTGCAAAGGATTCAAAGGGTCCCTTGAATATATATTGTGATAGTCAAGCGGCTATCACATACATGGAGGATCCTAAATCACAGTAAGTCAAAACACATTGACATAAAGTATAACTTTGTGAGAAATGTAGTGACAAGTGAATAAATAACTTTGCAATACAATCCTGCACGTGAAATAATAGTTGATCCTCTTACGAAGACCATTCTTAGACACATGTTTGAAATTAAGGCTCTCGGTGTGTGTAGAATATGATGATACTTCTATATTGTAAAATAACTTGATTATTATAGTTGCTCTTCTATATAATACTATTGAAATTATATTCGGATATGATATGCATGTGATAATTTGTAAGCTATAAAGTATGTCGAACAAGTCTGGGAACATGAAGAGATGAGGTTCACCACCATATTATGATTAGTTTTATGATCGAAGCAAAAGTTTCTTCAAGAAAATGAGTTTAAGGATCACTGAAGAGAGAAACTATGTAGAACATCTGGAGGTGTTTAGACCAAGGCCTGTACAATGTTGAGTAATCGAAAGAATGAGACACATACACTAAACAATGTTGTTAACATCACAACATCATACCACGTGCTTGAGGAGATCAATGGGTTAATGAAAGAATGGTTCCTGCTTCTTCATTGTGTGAGACCCTGAAAAGTTAAAATTGACTTTTCAATGAAATACCATTTCACTTTTTACTGTTTCTTGAAGTTTCGATCGGTGTTGATACTTTAACATGTTACTAATAGTCATGAGCAAATTGGCAATACAGTACATATATGGAAAAACAGTTGATATGGAACAGATAGATTCGAGTAGAAAGGTAAGATGATTAAAATATAGAATTCAACTTGTATACATAAGCCTTCGATTACACTCGAGTGTAATTATGTCTATAAAGCTAAACATGAACTCGATTTAACCTATTTAAGAGGTTGAGGATTTAATACGTAACTACTGAAGTAGTGAATGATATATGGGGGTATTGTGAGCAATAGTGTCCTTAAAGTAGTGGTGACTAGTGAATTCTTGCCACATGTGATTGGATTTCTGTGTAGGGATTGTAAGACCTTAAAGGTAAGCTCTTCACGCTCACATGTCACACGAACTATTTATCGTATGAATTGTGTGTCTAATTTATATTGTGTTGGCTTGAGTCTTCTCCACCATGTGCAAAGTGGAGATGTAAGTTTTGGGCCATGGTTCGCGCATGTGAACCGACCCGACCCAATCTGTTTTGCCCTATCCAATTAATTAAATTAATTAATTAATGGATAATTACTTTTAAAAGGATAAGGAAGAACTATTACATTGTAACTGTTAAACCTCTCCTTAAAAGACTCCTAATGGGAGTAACTCCCAAGGAACGTGAAACGTTAAAAAGTGGAGAGGAAAATGTGTAAAATTGAAAACCAAAAACAAGCGATTAATTAAGAAACAAAGAAGTGAGTTTCTTAAAAGATTCAATCAACACTCAAAGAAGACTTTTAGTTTGTGAACAAATACCGATATTTGTTTCCTTGAGATTGAAAGATTGATTTGGAGCGATTTCTCTCGTCAACAAAATCAACAACAAATATTTCCGCTGCAAGGTACAAAGTACAAATTTTGTCGTCGTTTGGACTTTAAAATTCCTCCAGTAACTTATAAGCTTCAAAAGATTGAAATCTTGAAAACTTATAACATAAACTCAAAAAAAACTTAAGAAAAAATAACTTTATTAAACTTAACATACAAACTTATAATTTATATTTTAAAAATATCATTAAAATAAAATTAAGTGAAATTACAAATAAACACTATAAATGTCAAAACTTATATACTTTATCAAGTACTAAACTTAGATAAATTCAAAAACATTCATATTTTCATAATTCAAAATAAATCAAAAGATTATTACTTTTTTAAAGTATTATCTCATCCCGTTTCATTTGGTCCATTTTGGTTTGTTCTGATTCTATCCTGGTACATAGTGGGATGAGATAGAACTGATTTTCCATCTCGGTAATTCTGCTGCAGTTCATTTTGGTACCGATTAACAACCAGTCCGTTTCATTCTGATCCGGTGGTCTCATATCGGTCCGATGCCCAATCTTATTCCAAATCATCTTATCAAGATCTTAATCAATGAAATTTATTGGTATGCAAACAAGAAATTATGATCTGTGCATCCAAATCTTGAATGTTGACCACAGTCAACTCAAAGGCTCAAATCTCAATAATTTCTAATTTAGGATCTCAATTCTAAAAAAACACCAAATCTCAAACCATTTCCACAATTTGGGACCAATAGAATTGATAGAATTTCATTTCGGCACTCGCAACTCCATAAGACACTAAAATTTATTTTGTAACAACTTTAGCCTTTCGAATCCTAAAATTCTAAAAGTTCACAACTTTTAACTCAAAACTTGAAGTCAATTTTACAACTCATTCAAGAATGACTCGGTATCAATATTAGATGTGATAAAATACTAATTTAATGAAAATTTTAAAAAATTAATGACCAGGTCTTTAAAAAAAATACTATTTTTACTCGTCTTTTAATTCCAAAGTGATTTTTAATAGGAGTCTATCACATGGATCACTTGATTTATTGATTTTGGGATATTAGAGGAATCTCGGATGTACTTACTCTTTTTTTATTTGACTAGTAATATGAATCAACACCTTTTCTTGTATAATTTTTGTCTACTTATGATCTTCTGTGGAGCTACTCACACTTTATGCTATGACTAGATTCCCCTATAAGTTTCATATGACTAAGAGGTTCATGGTTTATACTCTTTCGTTGGGCCACCCTTATTGATTAATTATTTCCTATTCAAAAATTAGATATCCCATCTTATTCCTTTGAATTTGACACACTCCATTATGACCCTACAACACCCCCTAGTCGTAACCGGCGTATTCAACCTCAAAAAGTTCTTGTACAAGCCCTTAGAATGTATCATAGAATAAATACACGGAAAAATTTAAAAGTTTTACTTTGGAAGTTCAACTTCACTTCATATAAGGAAAATATAATCTAACTTCGTCACAATGTACCATCTAGAGATAAAGAAATAGAAATTCAGGACTTAGCCCTTACATCAATAGAAGTCCAGAAACAGGAAATACAACAACAATTTCTCTTTACATAACAAAGACTAGAAGCTAGAATATAAGGTCTTGTCCTCGGACTTGAGGACTCACTAACTTGGAGAAGCAAATTCAAGTGTCTTGAGAATTAGCCTTGAAATCTCTTCAACGGCCTGGACCTACATTGTTTTGGAAAAGGGGAACAAATATGGGTTATTACATCACACGTACTAAGTATGTCTACTATGCATAAAAATCATCAATGCATGCATAAAAGTATACTTTAGTAAATATATGCTTTTTATCAAGTAAACCTAACATACACATAGAATGAGCATTATAAGTCTGCCCAACATGTAGACAACCCAAGCAATACTTGTATATTGCAAAGAATAAATCCCATAACCCTATCCAAAGCTAAGTATCTGTAACGATCTGTTTAGTCGTTTTGAGCAGCAGATTTTATTTCTGGAAAAATTGGCTGAGAAGATGGACCCCACGACGGACCGTCATGGGCACGACGGACCGTCGCATGGTCTCGTTTCAAAACACTTAGAAATTTTGAAATTTGGGTACTGAAATCGACTCTCTGAACTTCGTGACGACATGGCAGGACGGACCGTCACAGGCGTGACGGACCGTCACAGACCCTTTGGTGGAAATTGGGTCTCTGAACCTTGCGACGACCTGCAGGACGGACCGTCGCAGGCACGACGGGCCGTCACAGGTTGTGTAATCCTAGTCTGCGTCGGATTTCTGTACACGTTTTAAGGGACTTTTTTGACTATTCCTGCCTTAATTATAATGTTAGTGGGTTAATGTTAATAAGTCTAATTACTTGGGGGTTAAGAGAGGTAACCTTAAGTTAATTAGTGGGTTATTATTGCCATCTTTTATACTTAATTATATACTAATTAGGGTAAAAGAAAGGGGGTTTGAATAAGAAAAATAGAAAGAACAAGAGAGAGAGGGAGAATCGAACGAGGAAGAGAGAAACAAAGCTTGGGAAATTGCTTGCTTGATCACGAATCTTCGATGGAGGTAGGTTATGGTTTTCACACTATTCGTAGTAAACTCTTAATAGTGAATGATATGTGTTAGTAGTATTGTAAACCCTTCTATATGCTTAATTGTATGCTTGCATGAATATGATTATGTAATTGTGAATAAATAAGCATGATGAAGTTATTGAATCCCAAATCTTGAAAAGAAATCCTAATCTACTTTGTTAATGATGATGCCTTGGTATAAAAGAAGGCTTGATGAATGAAAGTGGTGAGATTAGGGGATCGGGTGCCACGTTCCGGTACCAGGATAGAATGAGGATCGGAGTGTCACGTTCCGACACCAGGATAGTATATGGATCGGGTGCCACGTTCTGGTACCAGGATAGAATGAGGATCGGAGTGTCACGTTCCGACACCAGGATAGTATATGGATCGGGTGCCACGTTCCGGTACCAGGATAGAATAAGGATCGGAGTGTCACGTTCCGACACCAGGATAGTTTTTGGATCAGGTGCCACGTTCCGGTACCAGGATAGAATGAGGATCAGAGTGTCACGTTCCGACACCAGGATACTATATGGATCGGGTGCCACGTTCCGGTACCAGGATAGAATGAGGATCAGAGTGTCACGTTCCGACACCAGGACAGTATATGGAGCGGAGTGTCACGTACCGACAAGAGGGGAATAAATATAATGAATCTTGAAAGATGCTAATATACTCAATCTAATGAATCTAATTCCCAAATGAGTATGGTATTGAGGCTTGAGCCCTCATGTGTGAACTTGACGGTAATTGTTAATGATATAGTACTTGTTTTTGCTACATGTTGAGTATCATAGTTGGTTTTATAATATTACTTGATATATATTGTCTTCTATTTTGAGTTGGCCGATGATATCTACTCAGTACCCGTGTTTTGTACTGACTCCTACTTTTATGTTTTCTTCTTTGTTATTTGTGGAGTGCAGCAAACGTGCCGTCGTCTTCGACTCAACAGTAATTCTAGCCAGTCTTCACTACACCGGATCTTCAGGGTGAGCTAATGCTTCTAGCTTGGACTGGATCTTCTCCCTCCTGTCTTGATGCCTTGAAGTTTCCGGCATGGACTATCTTTTACTTGTTTTAGCTTTTAAAATACTCTTAGTTTAGTCATTTGATTATAGATGTTCTTGTGGTGATGACTTCCAGATTTTGGGGAATAATAGATGTTGAATTTTAGAAGTTATTGAATTGGTTTTATTAATGAGTTTAAGTCTTCCACATTATTTTCTGTTGATATTATATTGAAATGTTAGAGTTTAGATTGGTTGGTTCGCTCACATAGGAGGGTAAGTGTGGGTGCTAGTCGCGGCCCGGTTTTGGGTCGTGACAGTATCACATTAAGCAACCTACTTCATACATATATTCATAACCTCATATTTCATCATAACTTGCAACCTTCAAAAAGATCGTACATATCTTAACATACTTGAGTCATAAGCAACATAGTACAAAAACAACACTTCAACAACCATCTCTTAGGATCCCACAAGTGCGATGTGCAAGAAAAGTCCCATAACCTCCCTTACACAATGTAAAACCCCTTAAGAAACCTTTAGTGAGAGTTCATACATTTAAATCATTCATTTACTTTTATATTAGGGAAAAAGGTTGCAATAACCGACATGAGACTATGAGAGATACATGGAATCCGGTGTTCTACTCCCATACCAAAAAGAGAGGGTTAACACTTGACTAAGGTGTAACCTTTCGTACATAGAACACTTGACTCGATTCATGAGGTCCATGAAAGTCGGCGGGGCATTTGTAAGACCAAAGGACATTACTAAGAAATCAAAATTACTATATATTATTTGAAATGTTGTTTTCGGAATATCAACACCTCTCACTCTAAGTTGGTGATAACCCGACCTCAAGTTAATTTTCGGAAAGTAAATTGCTCCTTGGAGTTGGTAAAACAAATCATCAATCCTAGGGAGTGGATACCTATTCTTTATAGTGACCTTGTTCAATTGGCGGTAATCAATATACATTCTTAAAGACCCACCTTTATTCTTAACTTTCAGTTGTGACTTTAATTCCCTCAACTCAGCCGGGCCATCCAATAAGGAGGGAATGACATAGGTTGTCTCGACCCAAAAATGGACGTGATGACACTTTTCTTATCCCACAAAAACAAGTCATCGTAAAACTCAAAACCATTACACTAAAATATAGAATTTTTATGATAAGCTCAAAATACCCCCAAAATCTGGTTGTCACGTGTATAAGCCCCTAAAGTATTACAATTGATTAAAAAAACACTAGTCTCAAATGAGCTTTTTTTAGAATAAAATAAGATCATAATTAAGGAGAAAGAAAGTCCGCTGAGATGACCAGTAACTACCTCACAAATCTCCAAGAAGTCTTGGAAAAGAAGAGAATGACAAGTACCACCAAAATGCAGGATCGTAACCTACAAAAATTTGTAGAAGCAAGGATTGAGTACCAACCACACGGTACTCAGCAAGTAAATCCCTAAACACAAGCTATAGGAACAATATACGCGTACTCCTTACACCCTATTTAAACCTCCAAAAATACGTCCTGCATAAAGATCAGTCCAACCTAACAATTCACAGTTTATAAAAACCATAGCTCAACAACAACATTCTAACAATTTCATATGCATAAATAAAATAGTCTAACAATTTCATATCCTCAACAACAACACTCTAACGAATTCATATACTCAACAACTACACTTGTAACTGTTAGGATTGAATTCACGCACACACACTAGATGAATGAAGAACGCTAGAACTTTCAAGAGAAAAGAGATGAGAGATCTAGAGAGAGAAAGAGAAAACCCAATATTTCGTGGTAACACCCCGTGAGTAAACTTCCACAGCGGTGAGGTATATTTATATTAATAAATCAGAGTATTTTTGGTTATAGAGAATAAATAGAGAATAATTAGGAAAGCCTAACAATTCTCCCACTTGGAGACTGACTCAGTCATCCAAAGATACATTCTCAAAAAGAAATCTCTTCATCATCAACATCTTTACCGCACCGCAACATCTGTAGAAACAACTACAGATGACCAACCGAGGTTTTACATAACCTCAGTTTCCCAACATCAACACATTTCTTCAACATGTCTGCCGGGTTCTTTGCACCCTCTATTTTCTCGAAGCACATATCACCATCCTCCACTGCCCTGTGAGTGAAATGGTATCGCCTTCTGATGTGCTTTGTCTTTGAATGATGGACTGGATTTTTCACCAACTGTATGGCACTCTGGAAATTTGAGTAGAGAATCTTCTCGCTCTTCTTCTTGCCCAATTCTTCAAGATAATCTTCCAGCCATATCATCTCTTTCCCAGCTTCAGCTATTGCCACATACTCAGCTTCAGTAGATGAAAGAGAAACACACTTCTGAAGCCTGGACATCCAACTCACTGTTGTTCCACCTATGGTGTAAATGTACCCGGATGTACTCTTGCTCAAGTCAACATCCCCACCAAGATCAGCATCCACAAAACCCTGTAGAGTCACATTGCCTTTGCTAAAACAAAATGAAGTACTGGATGTACCTCTCAGATATCTCAGAAGCCACTTCACAACTTCCCAATACTCTTTCCCAAGGTTCGCCATGTACCTGCTAACAACTCTCACTGAATGTGCTATATCAGGTCTAGTGCAGAACATAGCATACATCAAACTACCAACTGCTGAAGCATATGGAACAAGTGCCATGTGATCACGCTCCTCGACAGTCTTGGGTGACTGCTCCTTTGACAATCTAAAGTGATTTTCCAATGGAGTAGTCCTGGGTTTAGTATCATTAACCCTGAATCTGCTCAGCACCTTCTTAATGTACAAATCCTGAGATAGATTTAAAGTGCCAGCAGATCTATCCCGAGAAATCTTCATCCCCAAAATCTGCTTTGCTGGACCCAAATCTTTCATCTCAAACGCTGCAGACAACCTTGTCTTAAGATTGTTAATCTCCCTCATACTAGATCCTGCAATCAACATATCATCCACATACAAGAGTAGAAAGACATATGAATTAGTGTATTTCTTCAAGTAACAACAAGGATCCTTTTCAGCTTTACAGAATCCACTCTTGGTCATGAAGGAGTCAAACTTCTTTGTACCACTGCCTTGGTGCTTGCTTTAGTCCATACAAGCTCCTGGTGAGCTTGCACACCATGTGTTCCTTGCCTGGAACCACAAATCCTTCCGGTTGCTACATATAGATCTCTTTGTCTAGATCTCCATGTAAAAATGTTGTTTTTACATCCATTTGCTCTAGATGCAAATTCTCCGATGCAACAATACTCAATAGAATTCGAATAGAGGTTAACTTCACAACAGGAGAGAATATTTCAGCATAATCAATACTTTTACTTTGTGAATATCCTTTAACCACTAAACGAGCCTTGAACCTTCTTTTGCCATCTAGTTCAGTCTTTATTTTGAAGACCCACTTATTCAACAAAGCTCTCTTCCTTGCAGGTAACAAAGTCAACACCCATGTGTCGTCCTTCTCAAGTGACCTCATCTCATCATCCATGGCTTGCTCCCACTTGATTGAATCCTCCACCTGTAGGGCCTCATCAAAAGACTCTGGTTCCCCCTCATCAGTCAACAATAGATAGTGTAATGAAGGTGAATATCTATCTGGTGCCCTGATTGATCTGGATGATCTCCTTAACACCTGCTCAGGTGTAACTTGCTCCACTTCAGATTCTTCAGTAGGAGTTGGTTGAGTATCTGCTTCGACATCTCTGGGGTTACTCTTCTCTAACTCAACCTCAACTCCCACTTGCTTTGTAATCTCTAGAACCTTCTGCTCTCTGTCCTTGTACAAAACAGACTCATCAAATGTCACGTCACAATGTCTCAGGATCTTTCTGTTCTTGTCATCCCAAAATCTGTAACCAAACAAATCATAACCATAGCCTATGAAGTAACACTTCACAGCCTTGGCATCAAGCTTGTCTCTCTTTTCTGGATCAACATGAACATAAGCGGTGCAACCAAAAGTCCTCAAGTGTGAATACTTGAGTTCTTTTCCTATCACCTCCTCTGGAATCTTGAACCTTAATGGAACTGATGGTCCCCTGTTGATCAAGTATGCATCTGTGCTCACAGCATCCGCCCAAAGTGTTTTGGGCAGCCCAAAGTGTATCCTCATACTCCTTGCACGCTTATTCAATATTCTGTTCATCCTCTCAGCAATTCCAATCTGCCTTGCCTTACCAGGAACTGTTCTCATCAATTGATTCTGTCAGCTGCACAGAATGCCTTGAACTCTGATTTTCCATACTCTCCTCCATTGTCAAACCTTAGGCATTTGACTTTCAAACTGGTCTGATTCTCAACTTCAGCTTTCCACTTCTTGATAGTTGCAATCACATCTGACTTATGCTTCAAGAAGTAAACCCATACCTTCCTGCTGAAATCATGAATGAAGGTAACATAGAATCTGGATCCTCCAAGTGATGATACTGGAGATGGTCCCCAAACATCTGTATGGACCATTTCCAACCGCGCTTTGTTTGTCTCTCTAGGAGTCTTTGTGAAGCTTACTATTTTCTGTTTGCCCATAACACAGCTCTCGCAAAGACCCATATCAACAGACTTCAGACCATCTAATGCTCCTTTTGCAACCAACATCTTCATCCCTTTAGTAATCATGTGTCCAAGTCTGTTGTGCCACAGACATGAATTGGAAGCACCTTCAGCAACAACTGCCATGTTTATACACCCTGCAGTGGTGTACAAGGTTCCAGATTTGGTGCCACGAGCTACTACCATAGCACCTTTCACAATCTTCCATGAACCTTTCCTAAACTCTACTGCATATCCCGTGCTATCTAACTGACCAACAGAGATCAAATTTTTCTTGATCCCAGGAATATATCTGACATCCTCCAATGTCCATTGGTTTCCCGAGGTGGTATTTATGCAAACATCCCCCTTTCCTTCAATCTCTAAGGCTTTATTGTCAGCAACATATACTTTTCCAAAATCCAGATTTGAAATTTTGGAACAACTCCTTGCTTAGAGACAAATGGAAAGATGCACCAGAATCCAAGATCCATAATTCAACCGGGTTGTTCACACTAAGGATTAGAGCATCCCCAATGTCCTCTGCTGAATTTACAGAATGATTGTCATCTCTAATTTTTTGATTCTGTTTCTTCTTTGGCTTTGTACAGTTCGTCCGAAAGTGCCCTTTTTCTCCACAGTTCCAACAAGTCACATTTTATCTGTTCAGGGATTTTCCTCGATTCTTTGATTTTGATCGACCATGTTGATTTTGGCCTTTCGTCTTATTTCTCCCCCTTCGATCAACGCTGAGAGCACTGCCTGATGAATCTCCCACTTCTCGTTTGCGAATACTTTCTCTAAGAACCACATCACGGATTTCATCAAACTTCAGTTTCTCAGATCCACGGGAACTGCTAATCGCATCAAAATTAATGCCTTAATTTCATCTTCAAAATTAATATCCATAGAATTGAGTTGACTCACAATCATATTGAACTCGTTTATATGATCAGAAACGGATCCATTCTCAGACATCTGTGAATTGAACAATCTACGCATCAAATATACCTTGTTCATAGCCGATGGTTTTTCATACATGTTTGACAGTGCCTTCAATAGACCGGACGTAGTCTTCTCCTTCACGACGTTGAACGCTATGTTTCTTGAGAAAGTCAACCGGATCAACCCTAGAGCCTGGCGATCCTTGAGTTTCCACTTCTCCCCCGTCATGAATTCCGGATTCACCCCGGTCAACGGTTCGTGAAGATCTTTCTGGTACAGATAATCTTCGATCTGCATCTTCCAGAAACTGAAATCGGATCCATCAAACTTCTCGATTCCAAGCTTTGAACTATCCATCTTCAGTGATCATGTTAAATCTCCTTAGCTCTGATACCAGTTGTTAGGATCGAATTCACGCACACACACTAGATGAATGAAGAACACAAGAAATTTCAAGAGAAAAGAGATGAGAGATCTAGAGAGAGAAAGAGAAAACCAAATATTTCATGGTAACACCCCGTGAGTAAACATCCATGGCGGTGAGGTATATTTATATTAACAAATCAGAGTATTTTTGGTTACATAGAATAAAAAGAGAATAAATAGGAAAGCCTAAAATTTATATATATTAATCAGGATCCACTACCTAACAGTAACAACCCGCGTAAACAATTATATATATTAATCAAGCTCCACTACCTAACAGTAACAACCCTAAAAATGACTATGTGAAGTAATGTCTAACGTTTCTAGAATGCCTAGATTAGACCGGGTTCACACGGATTGATGCGCGAAGAACCAAACCTCTAAACCTCTGCAACAGCCAAGCCAACTAACTTGGTGAATAAGTTGAGCTAGGAAAGTTTGGGTCCAGCGATGTAGGGCACTTGAATATGAAGATTTACCCCAGAAGAGTTTTAACCGGCCTTAAAAAGGGGTAATCTTAAGTTTGGAGGGTCTAGGGGTAAAATGGTCTTTTCCAGGCTAAGGTTAGTATTGTAATTACCCTAATTAATTAATTAATTAATTAATTAATATTATTAAGGGGCGATTGGGGTAGAGGTGGAGTAAATTGCCCCAATAAGCAAAATCTTGCTCCACCTGGGTTCGAGCCTTGATGGAAGCAATGATTTAATTGATTTATTTTATTTAGTGAATTAGTTAAATTATCTAATAATTAATTTGCTGATTTAATTAAAGGAAAATCAGATTTTTAATAAAATAATAACAATAATAAATAATATTAATAAGTAATGCGGAGTCCTAGTTTGACTAAGTCTCCACCTAACTCTCCTAATCCTAATCCTTTCATTATCACATCTCTCACTCTCATTCTCACGTTTTTAGCAGTAAAAGAACTAAAAATAAAAGTTCTTCACTCGTTAAGAACTTACACACAAAAACTCAAACAAAAAGCTAAGCTAAAAACGAAAATCAACAACATTCTTCTCGACGGATTGTGTTTTGAATTTTGGTGGTGAAGCAGTAATGTCGTGGGAATAGGCAGCATTGAAACAAGTGTTGAACGACATTAAGGTACCCATTCCCAAGAGACCCTTAAGGTTCAGTTTAATGGCAATTGATTCAAAGAATGCGTTGGTATGTCTTCTGGTAGGTAATTATAGGAAGAATGAAAGATGTATTCCGGGAAAGTGTTTTACGTTAATTGTTTGAGCATAGGTTTGCTGTAAATTAGCTATGTTGCTGCCTGAAATTTATGAGTTATAAATGTTGTGTTTTCGTATATTTAAATGTTAAAAGTGTGATGTCCATATAAGGGTAATGTTTCTAGAAAAATTTCACCTGAATTACTCCAAGAATCAACATTAAAACATGAGAGAAAGATGGATTTAAAGAGACAAAATTTCCAGCTTGCTGGCAATGTTAGTCTCGGCCAAAAATTCAAAAAGTGAGCTATGTTTTTAAAAAATTTAAAAAATTGTGAGGTCATTGGCAATTGAACCCAAGACATCACCAAATGCAAATTAAATAAAAATTTCAAGCGAAAAACGAAAGGAAAAATAAAATGAGGTGAGTGGGGATTGAACCCACAACCTCTTGAATAAATGAGAGAGTTAGAAGAAAAATAAAGGAGAAAAATAAAATAAGGTGAGTGGGGATTGAAACCACAACCTCTTGAATAGATGAGAGAGTTAGGAGAAAAATAAAGGAGAAAAATTAAATGAGTTGAGTGGGGAATGAACCCAAAACCTCTTGAATAGATGAGAGAGTTCATAGAAAAATAAAGTAGAACAATAAAATAAGGTGAGTGGGGATTGAAACACAACCTCTTGAATAGATGAGAGAGTTTGAAGAAAAATAAAGGAGAAAAATAAAATGAGGTAAGTGGGGATTGAACCCACAACCTCTTTAATAGAGGAGAGAGTTAGGAGAAAAAATAAATAAAATGAGGTGAGTGGGGATTGAACCCACAACCTCTTGGATAGGTGAGAAAGTTAAAAGAAAAATTAAGAGAAAAAGAATGAGCTTGTGGGGGATTGATCTCACAATCTCTTTGCCTTAAACGAGAAAAAGAGGAGGGAAAAGAAAGAAAATATTATGGGGGTGATGGTGATCGACCTAGGGTCCGCAAAATCTGAAAAATACAAGTACCAAATTTAATATAATATTAAAAGTTGCTCAAGGGATTCGAAATAGTGTTCCCTTGACCAATTTCGTATTGACACATAAGTCATACATGAACAAATAAATAATGAATGCTGCCTCTAAGGATTGAAATCAAGATCTTGTTATACCAACAAGATGCATGTCTTGTACCACATAATCTTGGGTAAGTATGAGTCACTTTGACGAATTATGAATGAAGCCTCATGGCTTGTACACATGGATCCATAAGTCCATCGTAAGTTTAAAAGTAAGCGAACATAAGATGTATATAATGAAATGATGTGAACCTAGGAGGTTTAAGTAAGAGTGTGAAACATACAAAAAGGCCAAGTGCACTTACATATGACGAAATGAACATTCACATAAAGGAGAAAAATAAAATAAGGTGAGTGGGGATTGAAACCACAACCTCTTGAATAGATGAGAGAGTTAGGAGAAAAATAAAGGAGAAAAATTAAATGAGTTGAGTGGGGAATGAACCCAAAACCTCTTGAATAGATGAGAGAGTTCATAGAAAAATAAAGTAGAACAATAAAATAAGGTGAGTGGGGATTGAACCCACAACCTCTTTAATAGAGGAGAGAGTTAGGAGAAAAAATAAATAAAATGAGGTGAGTGGGGATTGAACCCACAACCTCTTGGATAGGTGTGAAAGTTAAAAGAAAAATTAAGAGAAAAAGAATGAGCTTGTGAGGGATTGATCCCACAACCTCTTTGCCTTAAACGAGAAAGAGAAGAGGGAAAAGAAAGAAAATATTATGGGGGTGATGGAGATCTATCTAGGGTCCCCAATATCTGAAAAATGCAAGTACCAAGTCTAATATAATATTAAGTGTTGCTCAAGGGATTCAAAATTGGATTCCTTGCCCAATTCCGTATTGACACATAAGTTGTTCGTGAACAAATAAATAATGAATGCTGCCTGTAAGGATCGAAATCAAGATCTTTGCATACCAACAAGATGCATAAGTTTTGTAACACATAATATTGGGCAAGTATGAGTCACTTAGATGAATTATGAATGAAGCCTCATGGCTTGTACACATGGATCCAGTGTACGTTTAAAAGTAAGCAAACCTAAGATGTACTTAATGAAATGAAGTGAACCTAGGAGGTTTAAGTAAGAGTGTGAAACATACAAAAAGTCCAAGTGCATTGACATATGATGAAATGAACATTCAGGTATGGGAAGTGTAGAATGATGTAAGGTCAAATCACAAGCATACTCCAAAAGAAAGTATTAAGAATGAATTTATCGTCAATGTGTAAAGAAAAGAATGACTTCATGACTATAGGCTAGTGCAAGTGAGACAAGTTGTATCTACGCCTAAATCAATGTCATTAAATGAAATGACTAAGAGAGTATATTTATGCTAAACGATGAACAATCAAAGAAAGAGTGGCTACTAAGGATAGACTAGTACAAGTGAGACAAGTCATATCTACGTCTAGAATCAATGTCCCTCAATTTAAACTTCAAGAGAGCATATGTATGTTATACGATGAACAAATAATGAAAGGTGAGTAAAGATGAAATGAAAATATATTAAAAAAGAACAGGGTGGCATCACAATATGAGGATAGTGCAAGTGAGACAAGCTGTACCTATGCCAAATATAAGGTCACCAAAATTACTCACCTAAGAGAGTGTTGAAAATTAAGAGGTAAGTCTTAATCACACTCTATATGTAAGTGTAAGGACAATTCATACTTAATACGTAATGATGATATGATAAATAATCTAATGAGCTATGATGCCTCATGCTAGAAGCTAACTTCTATGATGTATGAGATGAATGTAATGAAACTTTATACTAAGCACCGATAGGATATCTATGAGTCGTGATTCCTTCTTTTGGGAAGGCAGAGGTTTGTGTAATTCTCATGATATGAGGCTGTTTGTCCAGGCAGGTATGGGTCTCCTTCTATCTCCTAGTCTTTTAACCTATATTGCCAATATAGGGTTCTATTAGGGTATTATTCCATATATATGCTAGCATGTTTTGGTTTACTTTGGCAAGTGATTCCACTTCTTTTCGGTGAAGGGTAAAACAATGGATTTCATGATGCTCATATGATCTATATCGGTTAAGATTAAAGTTCCCAAATAAAGAATGAGGCCAACCTCAAGTAATGCACATAATGAAATGAACGATACCAGAGGTGTTTGGATAGGATAATCAAGAAGTGAGCTAGACTTAAGTAATGACACTAGGTCATTCTTGGTCATTGCACAGCGAACCCGATGAAAGTCTTAAACTAAATCCTAGGTATGGCTGGTGTTTACACTAGCTTACGAATGAACGAAAATGAAGTACGTATGAATGAATGAAGCAGACTCTGTGTTTGCTAAAGAAGGCTCCCTAGTTGAGGTCCCATATGTTGAGCCCTCATTTTGGGAAGTCCTAATGTAAATTCCATGATTCCAAGGTCTCATGGCATATGGACGAATGATATGAAATATGTAATGTGCTAATAAGCAATATGTTATGTGTTGTGTGCAATATGTTACATATGATGATGCATGTTACTTTAATAACATGACTTTCCTAATCCAATTTTTTCAAGTCCACTGTCTTGACTTTCCATAATTCATATCGTTAGGAGAGAGCTCTTCTTAATCATGCATGTCATTGGTGTGTGCTTCCATATACCCATACTTAGTACAAGTGTGTACTAATCCCATACAACTCTCTACTTTTAGGTGCATGTGCAGGTGAATAGTAGAGCACTACAAGACTACGCTGAAGTTATTCGGAGGTGGAGCATTCATTCGTACTTGGTAATCCATCTTGCTTTCGAGGATGCCTATCTTTTATATTCTTGCTTAGATGTAGGCATGAGGTAGTGGGGGATGTTCCACTAGCATTTCCTTCTTACTTGTTTCAGACATTGTATTGGTGTCATTTTGGCAAGTATACATTTAGTGCAGTTATGAACTATTTCATTCATTTGAGTATCTGGTATTAGATGGTTGTTGTGAACGATTATGAAATTATGTAGATGATCTTATTCGAATACGATGTTTTCTATTATTAAGTCTAAGTATACTTCAACTAAAAAAAAGTTCAAATTTTCCACTAAAATTTATCTAGATTATGTGACGATGACGTATGTAGGCTTGTCTGTGACCTCTGAGTAGTCAACGACGCCGGTCTCGTCTGGGGTCTAGACTTCGGTCATGATAAAGTTGGTATCAGAGCATTAGTTTAAATTCAGAGGATAATAAGTTCACATCAACCACATTGAGTAGTCTCTAAGTCGTGGTAGTGAAGTGCACCACTATCATGAATTAGGGACTTCATGATGCATAGGAAAGTTCTCTTCTTCTGATCTTATCTTGCCTTTTCTAATGTCTTATTTCTTGGTGTTAAGACCGTATCTAACATCAAATCTTGAGATTCAGAAAGATGAATACGACGAGAAACACATGTGGAGAGATTGGAGGAGCAACTGATGGGGTAAATCAAGTTCCTCCCCAGGCCCCAGCTGCTGAATTGGAGATGCCTGTTAACCCAACTTGGTTGACAGATTGAGAAGTAAGGACAACCCTGGTACAGATGGACCAATCCATCATCTTACAAGCTCAGGCTATGACAGCTAAGGCAGAGCAACAAGGTGTTCCCAGGAAGAACCCACCTGCCAGCACCATGGGTAGTAGGTTAAGGGACTTCATGAGGATGAATCCTCCCGTTTACATTGGATCCTAGATTGCTGAGAATCTCGAGGAGGAGTGTAGGGCATCTAAAATGCATGATAGCATGGACCTTTCCAGGCTTATGGTCCATGTCCAACAAGTGTAGGAAATCATGAAGAGGGAGCATACTAGGGCAGGGATAAGCCTAGGTTTAAGAAGGGACTCTTCCACTAAGGGGAGTCAAGTTCGTCCAAGGGTTGCTATGATAGGGATTCCGAGCCAGAGTTAAGAGAAACAGTGAAGTAGATACACCTCAGGAGAGGCCATGTTGTAGGAAGTGTGAAAAACTTCATGGATGAGGGTGTATGAGGGGCTCTAAATGTTATTACAGTTGTATCAAATCGGGTCACATGATGAAGAATTGTCCGTATATGAGAGGTCAAGAAAAAAGGGAAGGAGAAAGTTCAGCCGAATGGTCCAAGTGAAGAGGCTCCAAGGAGGCAACGATTCTTCGCGCTCAAGTCTAGGGTTGTAGGGGAAGACCCCTCTGGTGATGTCTCAGGTGCGTAGCCTAAATTAGTTTTTCATGTGTATTGTTTATGCACTAGTATGAAGTTAATATGTTTGATTCATCATGTTGATTGCTGACTTATGTGACTTATGTGTTTATTTATGTTGTATGGTTTGATGAGACTAGTTTAGGAAGGAGTTCCTTAGTCTATTAATGCAAAGCTGCTAGTAGGTTTCAAGGATGTGCACCAACCTACTAATATGTTAATCAGAGATTCACCAACAAAAAGCATTGAATAGCTTAGGTATGAATTTTCTCCATAAGTGTTATGCTACCATAGGTTATCAATCAAGGGTAGTGAGGTTTTAGTTGCCAAATGAGATAGGTATAAATGAACAGGGCATGGATCAATCCAACAAAGCCATATAATTTCAAATCTTAAGGCCAACAAGATGTTATCTAAGTGATTAGATATACTCCTCCTAAGGCTGGTTCTTTTTAATAAACTTTAAGTTTTAGTGCAATAGTCGATTTGGTGTTGTAAGTCCAAAAATCGTATGTGTAATAATTGCACTATGTGAGTAAAAATGAATTCATGTTTGCATATCATGTTGTTGTTTTTGTATAGCGTGGACATTTTTTTTTGTGTGTTGCATGAGTTGTGAGGTGCATCAACTTAAGTGCGATTGAGAAGGAAGATGTTCCTCAATCTCAAATATGAAGCTTCAGATAAGCTTGAGTAATATGCATTATCTAGAGTAAGTGTTAAACATAAATTCACGAAGAGTAAAGTCTCAAGTATGTTAAGATATTTTCGAAAATTACCCTCTTTATTTTAAAATGATGTGTAGTGTCATTCGGGGATGAGTGTTCCTAAGGGGGGGACACTGTAACAATCGTAAACTGACTATGCTAAGTAATGTCTAACGTATCTAGAATGCCTAGATTAGACCGAGTTCACACGGATCGATGTGCGTAGAACCAAACCTCTAAACCTCTGCAACAGCCAAGCCAACTAACTTGGTGAGTTAGTTGAGCTAGAAAAGTTTGGGTCCAGCCATGTAGGGCACCGAATATGAATATTTACCCCGATGAGTCTTAACCGGCCTTAAAAAGGGGTATTCTTAAGTTTGGGGATGTAGGGGCAAAATGGTCTTTTCCAGGCTAAGGGTAGTATTGTAATTACCCTAATTAATGAATATGGTTAAGGGGAAATTTGGGTAAAGGTGGCCGAAATTGACCCTTTAAGCAAAATCTTTCTCCACCCGGATTCGAGCGTTGGTGGATGCAATGATTTAATTGATTTATTGTATTTAGTGAATTAGTTAATATTTAATTTGATGAAATTAAAATAAAATCAGGTTTTTAATAAAATAATAATAATAATAATAATAATAGCAATAATAATAATAATAATAATAATAATAATAATAATAATAATAATAATAATAATAATAATAATAATAATAATAATAATAATAATAATAATAATAATAATAATATAATAATAATAATAATAAAATAATAATAATAATAATAATAATAATAATAATAATAATTAAAAATAAAATAAAATAATGGGAAGTCCTAGTTTGACTAAGTCTCCACCTACCTCTCCTAATCCTAATCCTCTCATTATACATCTCTCACTCTCTTTCTCACATTTTTTATTAGTAAAGAACTAAAAATAATAGTTCTTCACTCTTGAAGATTTTACACACAAAAATTCAAACGAAAAGCTAAGCTAAAAACGAAAATCAACAACATTCTTCTCGACGGATTGTGTTTTGGATTTTGGTGTCAGGCAGTGGTGTCGTGGGAATAGGCAACATTGAAACAAGTGTTGAACTAATTTAAGATATGGGTTTTCTTCTCTCTTGGTCTGTTTCCCAAAAGACACTTAAGGTTCAGTTTAATCGCAAATGAAAAACTAAGGTTGTCCCCGTTGCATGCCCCTGTCATTAGATCATTTGATAGATTCAAAGCATGTGTTGGTATGTCTTCTGGTAGATAATTTTAGGAGAATTAAAGATGTATTCCGAAAAAGTGTTTAACGTTTATTGTTTGAGCATATGTGTGCTGTAAATTAACTATGTTGCTGCCTGAAATTTGTGTGTTATAAATGTTGTGTTTTCGTATATGTAAATGTTAAAAGTGTGATGTCCATATAAGGGTAATGTTGCTAGAAAAATTTCACCCGAATTACTCGAAGAATCAACATTAAAACTTGAGAGAAAGATGGATTGAAAGAGACCGAATTTCCAGCTTGCTGGAAATGTTGGTCTCGGCCAAAAAAATTTGAAAAGTGAACTATGTTTTAAAATTTTTAAAAATTGTGAGGTCATTGGGGATTGAACCCAAGAGCTCACTAAATGCAAATTACATAAAAATTTCATGAGAAAAATGAGAGGAAACATAAAATGAGGTGAGTGGCGATTGAACCCACAACATCTTAAATAGATGAGAGAGTTAGGAGAAAAATAAGGGAAAAAATAAAATGAGGTGAATGGGGAGTGAACCCACAACCTCTTGAATAGATGAGAGAGTTAGGATAAAAATAAAGGAGAAAAATAAAATGAGTGAGTGGGGATTGAACCCACAAACTCTTGAATAGATGAGAGACTTTGGAAAAAAAAAGGAGAAAAATAAAATGAGGTGAGTGGGGATTGAACCCACAACCTCTTTAATAGAGGAGAGAGTTAGGAGAAAAAATAAATAAAATGAGGTGAGTGGGGATTGAACCCACAACCTCTTGGATAGGTGAGAAAGTTAAAAGAAAAATTAAGAGAAAAAGAATGAGCTTGTGGGGGATTGATCTCACAATCTCTTTGCCTTAAACGAGAAAAAGAGGAGGGAAAAGAAAGAAAATATTATGGGGTGATGGTGATCGACCTAGGGTCCGCAAAATCTGAAAAATACAAGTACCAAATTTAATATAATATTAAAAGTTGCTCAAGGGATTCGAAATAGTGTTCCCTTGACCAATTTCGTATTGACACATAAGTCATACATGAACAAATAAATAATGAATGCTGCCTCTAAGGATTGAAATCAAGATCTTGTTATACCAACAAGATGCATGTCTTGTACCACATAATCTTGGGTAAGTATGAGTCACTTTGACGAATTATGAATGAAGCCTCATGGCTTGTACACATGGATCCATAAGTCCATCGTAAGTTTAAAAGTAAGCGAACATAAGATGTATATAATGAAATGATGTGAACCTAGGAGGTTTAAGTAAGAGTGTGAAACATACAAAAAGGCCAAGTGCACTTACATATGACGAAATGAACATTCACATAAAGGGCGTGTAGAATGATGTAAATTCAACTCTCAAGAATACTCCAAAAGAAAGTGTTAAAAATGAATTCATAGTTAATATGTAAAGAAAAGAATGACTTCATGACTATAGGCTAGTGCAAGTGAGACAATCTGCATCTACACCTAAAATCAATGTCACTAAATGAAATGACTAAGAGAGTATGTTTATGCTAAACGATGAACAAGAAAATAAAGAGTGGCTACATGGGGATAGGCTAGTACAAGTGAGACAAGTTGTATCTACGTCTAGAATCAATGTCCCTCAATGTAAACTTCAAGAGAGCATATGTATGTTATACGATGAACAAATTATGAAAGGTTAGTAAATATGAAATGAAAATATGTTAAAAAAGAACAGGGTGGCATCACAATATGAGGATGGTGCAAGTGAGACAAGTTGTACCTACGCCAAATAGAAGGTAAAAGTACTCACCTAAGAGAGTGTTGAAAATTAAGAGGCAAGTCTCAATCACACTCTATATGTAAGTGTAAGGGCAATTCACACTTTATACGTAATGATGAGATGAGAAATCATCTAATGATCTGTGATCTCTCATGCTAGAAGCCAGCTTCAATGATGGATAAGATGAATGTAATGGAACTTTATACAAAGCACAAATAGGCTAGCTATGAGTCACGATTCCTTCTTTCGGGAAGGCCGAATTTTGTGTAATTCTCATGAGATGAGACTGTCCGTCCAGACGGGTATGAGTCTCCTTATTTAGCCTAGTGTTTGAACCTATACTGCCAATATAGTGTTCTAGCAGGGTTCGATTCCCTATATACGCTAGCATGTTTTGGTTCACTTTGGCCGGTGAATCCACTTTTTTTCGGTGTGGGTTAAAATACTAAATTTCATAATGCTCACATGATCTATATCGATTATGATTAAAGTTCTAAAAAAAGGAATGAGGCCAGCCTCAAGTAATGCACATAACGAAACGAACGATACCAAAGGTGTTTGGATAGGATAATCAAGAGGTGAGCTAGACTTAAGTAATGACACTAGGTCATTCTTGGTCATTGCACAGCGAACCCGATGAAAATCTTAAACTAAATACTAGGTATGGCTGGTGTTTACACAAGCTTACGAACAAATGAAAATGAAGTACGTATGAATGAATGAAGTAGACTCTGCTAAAGAAGGCTCCCTAGTTGAGGTCCCATATGTTGAGCCCTTATTTTGGGAAGTCCTAATGTAAAGTCCATGATTCCAAGGTGTCATAACATATGGACGAATGATATGAAATATGTAATGTGCTAATAAGCAATATGTTATGTGTTGTGTCCAATATGTTACGTATGACGATTCATGTTACTCTCGTAGCATGACTTTCCTAATCCAGTTTTTGCAAGTCCACTGACCTGACTTTCAATAATTCATATCGTTAGGAGAGAGATCTTATAAATCATGCATGTCCTTGGTGTGTGCTTCCATATACCCATACGTAGAACTAGTGCGTACTAATCCCATACACCTTTCTACTTTTAGGTGCAGGTGCAGGTGAATGCTAGAGCATTACGAGACTACGCTGAAGTTATCCGGACGTAGAGCATTCATCCGGACTTGGTAGGACCTCTTGCTTTCGAGGATGCCTGTCGTTTATATTCTAGCTTAGATGTAGGCATGAGCTAGTGGAGGATGTCCCACTAGCATTTCTTTCTTACTTGTTTCAGACATTGTATTGGTTCCATTTTGGCAAGTATACATTTAGTGCAGTTATGAACTATTTCATTCATTTGAGTATCTTGGTATTAGATGGATGTTGTAAAGGATTATGAAATTATGTAGATGATTTTATTCGAATAAGATATTTCCTATTATGAAGTGTAAGTATACTTCAAATAACAAAAAGTTCAAATTTTCCGCCAAACTTTATCTAGATGATTTAACGATGACGTATGTAGGATTGTCTGCGACCTCTGAGAGGTCAACGACGTCGATCTCGTATGGGGTCTAGACTCCGGTCATGACAACACTCTAACTATGGCATATCTTCAATAAAAGGCTCAATATTCATCAATCACAAGTTCCACAGAAAGGCACTCACAAGATAAGTAACACACAAGATCATGTTCACTAATAATAAAGAAGTGTAATGTAATGAAATACAATATTCAAGTATAGTGATGCATGTCTGACCTAATGATACACATGATGTACCATGGTTTCACGATATTTTTAATGCTTTTTCCTTAAGTTTAGTGTGTGTTCAAAAGCCTTTTGTATTGATTTTTATGTAAGTTTCTCTTTAATTGCAGGAAATTTGTCCAAATATGACCGCGAAAGTTTTTGAGCGAGAAATGCAGAAGAGACCACCTACGGAGCTTATGACGGTCCGTCGAGCTTGTCACGGTCCGTAGGTGGCATCGTAGTAAGGAGAGAAGCTGCTCAAGGAAGATGGGAAAGTCTGACCTAGTGTGGGATTACGGAATTCCATGACGGACCGTCATAGACACGACGATCCGTCCTGCTGATTCGTCGTAATGATCAGAGAGTAGTCCCAGTACCCAAATCTATCGAAGTTAAAGTATTATTGAATGGAGACCCTTGACGGACCGTCGTGCTTGGAACGTTCCGTCATACCTGTTCATTGAGGGTAATGAAGAAAGCAACAGAAGAATTTGTGAAGTATGGGACGAAAGAGGCCATGATGGCCCGTCGTGACCATGACGGTCCATCACGAGGTCCATCGACTCAGATGCGTTTTGACAGATTTTCAGTAATTAGAATCCTTCTTTTATTAGGTTTTTGTTTTTATTGTAAATAAACCTCGTTTTTGGGGTTAGACTTTTTCATAGTTAGACTTTTGGATAATCTTTAGTTCTCTTGTTCAAGTATTGAAGGATTAATTTCAGCAATTGTTACACTTTTTCTGGAATTGATTATTGGTGCTTTTGTTGATTAATCAAGTGAAATTATAGATTTTATTCTTTTTCATTAAAGTAAGTGCATGAATTCTTATTTAAAATATATGAATAGTGTGATTATGACCATGGGTAACTTAACTCCATAACTAGGGTTGTGGGAACCATGGGTGATAATGAGGTAAAATCTAACTAAAATAGTAATTCTAGAATAGTGTCTTGTATTTATTGATAATTCTTTCGTTTAGACGTCTTTTTAATGGATGGCCAATGTTAGAACTTGTCTTAATGCTACTTGCCATACCAAGTAGGTAGATAATAGGAAAAGAATTATCAACATAGATTTAGTGTACACTATCTAATAGGCTAGTGTTGATTGGTATGAGGTAATAACTTAGTAAAATATCAAATACAATGCTTAATATGAGGTAAAGGTAAGGGTTAGTATAGCAACACACGTAGCCGAACCAAGGTGCGAAGTGAAATTTTCTAGATGCCGGATCAAGGATTTAGAGATACATAACTTATCACTTCACATGCAAGACACTAGGAAAGAATTGTTATTGTTAGAATTATCAAGTTAGGAACCTGTGGGGAACACTTTAGCCCTAGTTACTTTTATTAATTGATTAAGCTCCAAGATTTGAATCTGTTAATTGTTTACTTTGATTTAGTTAATTATTTTCATAAATTTAGAAATAAACTCCCCCCTTTATTCTCTTTTGTTTTCTAGGAAAATAATTGACTAAAAATAATAGTAATAAATATAATAAAGTTAAGTCTGAACTCTTTTCCTCGTGGGAACGATCCCGACCTCATTAGTTGGGTTCTTTATTTGATACGACCGCTTTACTTCTTATTTGAGAAGTAAGTTTGGTCGTATCAAATTTTGGCGCCGCTGCCGGGGAAAGTAGCTTTTAGATTAACTTAAACTTATTACTAAAGTTTAGTCAATATTTTATTAATTTTACTTCTCTATTGTTTTTTATTCTTGCAGAACTATCTTCACTGTATGCCAAATACACGGAGAGGAAGAGAACCCTTGTTTCCCTACGACCACAAATTAGAGTGTACACTACGTAATATGAATCGAAACTTGGGTATTAACGATGATGATCCAAACTAGAACATCCCAGCTGCGGTTGATGTTCATGGTCAGTTATTACCCGATGATCCTGGTGAAAATCAACAAAGGGGGGAAAATCCCGCTCAACGCCCGCAAGAATACTACAAATGTTATGATAATATTGAAGACTCTGATGGGCCACTTGTCTTGTCCCCCCTACTACAAGGCCACACCTTTGTGGTAGCTAGTAGTCTGTTGCAAATGCTCATTACTAGAGGTTTGTTTTGAGGTTTGTTTTCAGGGCTACCTTCTGAAGACCCATATGCCCATATAGCTAAGGTAAGGGCAGTGTGTAAAAGTTGTGTAGGGAGGCCTGATTTGGATTTGGATGTAATAGGTCTAAGAGTATATCCTCTCTCACTGACGGGACAGGCTGCTATTTGGTTCACTAATCTCCCTTATAACTCAATTTTCACTTAGAATCAACTAAGGGACGTTTTCTTAGCACGTTACTACCCTATCTCCAAGAAACTAAATCACAAAGACATAATGAATAACTTTGTGGCACTTCGAGGAGAGTCAGTTAGTAGTTCTTGGGATAGATTCACTTCATTTTTGAGAAGTTTCCCTAATCACCGCATAGATGATGAGTCACTGTAGGAATACTTCTATCGTGGACATGATGATAATAATAAAGCGGTATTGGATACTATAGCGGCTGGTTCTTATGGGGAAAAATGATGATAATAATAAAGCGGTATTGGATACTATAGCGGGTGGTTCTTATGTCGAGATTGCCAAAAAGTTAAAGAAAATCTCCTGGAATAATAAAGCTTGGATGAATAGGAAATGATATACTGGGAGAAATACCTTCGCAGTGCAATCCACTCACAACCCAGCCACAAAAGAGATTCGTGAAGAGATGGCTCAGATGAGAACTGAGCTTGGGTTGGTATTTAAACATGTCACTAGGGGTGCAGAAAAGATAAATGCAGTTAACTACTTGTCTAAACCACCACCACCAAATGATGAATGTTATTATGAGGAGGAATCCTATGCGGTAAATGAGCAGATGGGGGGTTTTCGACCGAGTGCCCAAGGCTCAAATCAGGAGAATTGGCGCAAAGGTTAAGGAAACCAAGGTCGGATCTATGATAACTATAACCGTGAGGGTCATTATGTCTGAGATGGAAATTACAACCGCACAACAACTTCAACAGGGCTAACTATGGTAACAGAAATGATAGGAATGGTCCCTATGTTCCTCCTCAAAATCGTGAAGTTGCTCGTACGGATGGAGGAGGTAGTATGGCGCGAGTTGAGGATATGTTGCACAAAATGATGAGGAGGTTCTATGCTAGTGATGAGCACACTAAAGATTTAAGGAGTGATTTAGAGGGTATTTAGCAGAAAGTTGATAAACGTGCAATATCGATTAAGCAACTTGAATTGCGAATGGCCCAATTATCTGCGACTATGAACGCACGGCAACCGGGTACTCTTTCTAGCAACACTGACCATAATAATAAAAAATGATTGACACTGTATGGCAATCACTACTCGTGGTGGTAAGCAAACCATTGACCCACCTATGCCATAAAATGAGGAAAATATGATAAAAGATAATGATAAAGTGGGAGAGGTTAGTGGTGAAGTAGAAGATAACACTGGAAAAGATGCCGAAGTGCCTAAAAAGGTAACTCCCATGCCTAGATCACCACCCCCATTTCCTCAAAGATTAGTGAAAAAGACCGAGGATGGTAAATATCGGCGTTTTATAACAATGTTGAAGCAACTTTCTATCAATGTACCTTTGGTAGAAGTTTTAGAACAAATGCCCCATTATGCCAAGTTTATGAAAGATCTGGTTACAAAGAAAAGATCGGTCACTTTTGAGGATGATGATAGAATGTAGCATTGTAGTGCTATTGCTACAAGATCTCTGGTAAAAAAGAAAGAAGATCCGAGTGCATTCACTATTCCTTGTACAATCGGTTTATTACATTTTGTGAAAGCATTATGTGATCTGGGGGAAATCATAAATCTCATGCCCCTCTCAATTTACAAGAAGTTGGGTTTGGGTGATCCAAAGCGCACTGCGATGCAACTACTGATGGACGATCGAACAATAAAAAGGCCTATAGGGATTCTCCACGATGTGCTAGTAAAAGTGAAGTCTTTCATATTTCCAACAGATATTGTTATTCTTGATTGTGAAGTCGATTTTGAAGTGCCTATTATTCTTGGAAGGTCATCCATTGCTACGGGTAGAGCCTTAGTTGATATGAAAAAGGGATAGATGAAATTTTGGTTGAACAATGAAGAAGTGACCTTCAACATTTGTAGGTCCATGAGGCAGAGTGATGAGCTATTGATCGTGGTCATGTTCGTTTTAAACTGAAGAACGTCTGAGACACAAATAGAAGAACGTCTAGGTGTAAAAGCATTAGTGGCAGTAATAATGAATTTTGATAACGATTGCATTGAAGAGTATGGGTCATTAGTCGTGGCTATTGATCGTGGTCATGTTCGATTTAAACTAAAGAAATATGAATTAGACATGAAGAATCACGAGTCTCCACACGCGAAACCATCTATAGAGGAGGCTCCAAAGTTAGAACTAAAAGCTCTCCTACCTTATCTCAGGTATGAATTCTTAGTAAATGGTGAAACTTTTCCAGTATTCATTGCATTAGACCTGAATGAACAACAAGTTGAGAGTTTGGTGAAAGTGCTAAAAAGGTTCAAAATATCTATTGGGTGGACTATCGCGGACATTATTGGGATCCCTCCTGGTATTTGTTCTCATAAAATCCAACTCATGCCCGATCATAATCCAATTATTGAGCACCAGAGACGCTTAAATCCACCTTTCCAAGAGGTCGTGAAGAGGGAAATCATTAAATGGTTGGATGCCGGAGTAATATATCCGATTGCCGATAGTAGTTGGGTATGCCCTGTTCACTGTGTACCTAAGAAAGGGGGAATGACTGTAGTCCCTAATGAGAAAAAGAAACTTGTTCCAATGAGACCGTTTACTGGATAGAAGGTGTGTATGGATTACCGTAAATTAAATGCATGGACCGAAAAAGACCATTTTCCTATGCCTTTCATGGATCAGATGTTGGATAGACTTGCCGGAAAAGGGTGGTACTATTTTATTGATGGATATTTGGGGTATAATTAGATTTCTATTGCACCAGAAGATCAAGAGAAAACCACCTTTACTTGTCCATATGGGACCTTTGCGTTCAAGAGAATGACGTTTGGGTTGTGCAATGCACCCGCCACATTTCAGAGATGTATGATGTCGATATTCTCCGACATGGTTGAAGATACTATTGAAGTTTTTATGGATGATTTTTCTGTGGTTGGTGAATCATTCGAGCGGTGTTTGAGCCATTTATCTGAGGTCCTTATGAGATGTGAAGATTGCAATTTAGTACTAAATTGGGAAAAATGCCACTTCATGGTGAAAGAAGGTATTGTTTTGGGTCATTGCATTTCAGAAAAGGGCATAAAGGTTGATTGAGATAAAATTGAGGTAATAGAGAGACTTCCCCCACCTATCTCTGTAAAAGGTTTGAGAAGCTTTTACCGGAGATTCATCAAAGATTTTTCAAAGATTGCGCATCCGTTGTGCAAACTGCTGGAGAAAGATTGTAAATTTTATTTTGATCAATCTATCTTAAAGCATTCGGCAAGCTAAAAGAAAAATTGGTGTCTGCACCTATCATTATTTCTCCGTATTAGAACATTCTATTTTAGCTGGTGTGGTATTGGGAAAAAGAAGGAACAAAATCCTTCACCCATTTACTATGCTAGTAAATCCCTAAATGAAGCCCAGAAGAAATACACAGTGACTGAGCAAGAATTCTTTGCAGTAGTCTTTGCTTTTGAAAAATTTCGCTCCTATTTGCTAGGTTTTAGAGTTATAGTGCATACTGATCATTCAACATTGAGATATTTGATGGCAAAGAAGGATGCAAAACTGTGGTTGATTCGTTGAGTATTACCCCTACAAGAATTTGACTTTGAACTAAGGGATAGAAAAGGGACCGAGAATCAAGTTGCCGATCACTTGTTCCGTCTTGAAGATGAAGCTATGAGAGAGTTAGGGTATAAGACTGATATTGATGATACTTTCCCCGATGAGCATGTATTGGCTGCTTCACAAGACTTGATTCCATGGTTCACAGATTTTGCGAACTATCTGGCTAGCGATATTATCCCATCGGACTTATCCTTTCATCAAAGAAAAAAGTTCATGTACGATGTGAAGAAGTTCTTTTGGGATGAACCATACTTATTTAGGAGATATGCCGATGGGCTTATTCGGCATTGTGTGCCAGAAGTTGAGATGATGAGTGTTTTAGAGGCATGTCATTCCTTACCCGTTGGTGGACATCATAATGGTATCCGAACCGCTCAAACAAATATTGTCAAAAACAGTGAACGCTAGTAGAACGGATTGGTCAAGGAGGCTTAATGATGCTCTTTGGGCCTACCGGACAGCGTATAAGACTCCCATAGGTATGTTCCCATAGCAAATTGTATATGGTAAAGCTTGTCATCTTCCGGTTGAATTAGAGCATAAAGCCATGCGGGCTATGAAGAAGTTGAAAATGGATTGGAATGAAGCTGCAAAACAACAGTTAACTATGTTGAATGAAGTCGATGAATTTTGCCTGAAAGCTCATGAAAGCTTAGGCCTCTAAAAAGAAAATTTGAAGAAGTACCATGACCAAAAAATTGAAAAATGGGAGTTTATGGTTGGGGATTTGGTGCTTTTATACAATTCTAGGTTGCACTTGTTTCCGGGCAAGCTCAAGTCCAAATGGACTGACCCTTACTTGATTACCCAACTATTCCCTCATGGAACAGTTGAGTTGGAAAGCAACAAGGGTGTGCGGTTTAAGGTGAATGGACAACGAATAAAAATCTATTTCAGGCATGTTGAATCGGCGAATGAAGTGATCGAGGCATACCATCTTGATGAAGTCTGAGTAATCAAGTGTCTTCAGTTGTGCCGCGACGTTAAATCAGGCTCTGGTTGGGACGCAACCCAATACTTATAGTTTTCTTTCTAGTAATGGTAACATTTTCTACTAATGGATTTTAAATTTTCAAGTAGCACATCACCAGGAAATTTTGCAGAAAATCACTCCGCAACAATCACTATTGGATACATCGACGGACCGTCGCATCAATCCGTCGTGCCAGGTACATTTTTCATTTATTTTCAAAATTAGGGCACCCAGGACGGAACCCATGACGGACCGTCACATATGTTATGGACCGTCGTCAGGGACTAGTTACGTCATTAACCAGCATCCCGACCCAACCCGGCTAGGGAATTTTAAAAAATTTCAACCTTTGAAAAACCCAGCCCTTCATTTGAACCATTTCTTTCCCTCGTTCTACGTTCTCTCCCTTTACAACTTCCTACCTTTCTCATACTCTTCTCTATCAACTGCTCCACATCAATTCCTCAAATTGCCAATTCCCAAAATCTACTTTCTAATGGTTGGAGTCTGCTGCTGTGGTTCTGCTCTTGATAACCAAGTGTCTCACTTGCTTGTTTTTTCTCCTCTTCTCAGGTATGTATCTCTGATCTCTACCCATTTACATTGCAATTTTTTTTAATTACTATTAGCCTATTTATTTTTGGTTGGTCATTGTTATTTGATCCAATTTTGTCTCACTGAGGTTGAGAGTCCTCGAATTGCCTGTTAAAACTCGAGAAATTGGTGCTTTAGCATTGCTAGTTTGTTAGGTATTTGGGTTAGAAACATGTAGGTTAACATTAAGTATTCTGTTTGAGTCACAGGGGATGATTGTGGCATCCTCAGTTCTTTCACTGAATGATTATTCAAGACTCCGACGACGGACCGTCGTACACACGACGAACCATCATAGGGTCTGTTCCAACACCCCACTATTCGTTTTCTCTAAGTGTCCACTAATGGACACATGCGACGGATCGTCGTTCCCACGATGGTCCGTACTGCACAACCGTTCTGGTTGTCAAAGACCCTATTCCTAAGGATATCCATCTTTTCTAAGTGTCCTCTGACGGACATCTAAGACGGACCGTCATTTACACGACGTACGTCCTGCACAACCGTCATGGTTATCAGAGACCCTTGTTCTAAGGGTATCCCTTTTTTTTCTAAGTGTCCACTGACGAACATCTACGACGGAGTGTCGTACCCTTGAGGGTTCGTCCTGCACAACCGTCATGACGGTCAGAGACCCTAGTCCTAAGGGTCTCCAACTTTTTCTAAGTGTCCTCTGACGGACATCTACAATGGACCGTCATTACCACAACGGACCGTCCTGCACAACCGTCATGACGGTCAGAGACCCTTGTCCTAAGGGTCTCCATTTTTTAAGTGTCCACTAACAGACATATACAACGGAACATTGTACCCTCGACGGTCCTTCCTGCACAACCTTCATGACGGTCAGAGACCCTCTCCTAAGGGTCTCCATACTTTTCCTAAGTGCCCCACGACGGACATCGATGACGGACCGTCATTATCACGACGGTCCGTCTTGCTTATCCGTCATAACTGTCAAAGACTTTCCTTCTTGGGTTTCCAAATAAACACCGTTGAAGTAAGACATGATCGACCCCATGACGGTCCGTCATACTCACGATGAGTCGTCACCTGGTCCGTCGTGTTTCACTGCTAGTATAGAGATGTCATTAAATCAATGATCTTATGTGTATTTTGTCTCGATTTTGCTTGTCTTGTTTGATTCTTCTAGTACTAATAATGATCTTTACAGGTACTATATCTAATGGCACTGAAAAAAGAACGAGTTTACACACATCGACATTCAAAGTCTGTCGCCCCGTCTACCCGACTGGTTATAGGCTCTGATATCTACACTCTCTTCACCAGACACTGGCTAGAGTTGACAGCTCGTTCTTCGGGCCACTATAGTGAGGAGTTGGTCCGAGAGTTTTACGCCTCTTATGTGGCTACTCTCCGATCACAGATCGATAGGCGGGCTGCCCCTGCCAAACAGGACCCACTTGAGAATGTCATAGTACACGACATACAGGTCGACATCTCCCTACCAGCTATCTGCCGATATCTGTACGGCGAGGATATTGATACCACCAGGACCCCTCTCACCGCCGAGTTCGACTACAGGTGGAAAATTGTTAAAGATGGCCAATTCTTGCTTGAGCCATCGCTAAGAGAGACCACCAAGAGGTGGATGGCCCTGCACTTATCTATTGATGGAGAGGGTGTCGACTGGGTAATGGAGCCGAAGGGAGCCATCAGGAAGGCTAAATTGACCTTCACATCTAAGTTTTTATGGTTGATTGACCGCCACTTCCTCTCCCCCACAGCTGCAGATAATATAGTTACATGGGATCACACAGTTCTGATGGCAGTGAGGATAGCCGGATTTGAGGTTGACTTCGCTTGGCTTCTACAGGCGTTCATTCATGAGAGGGCTTTCAAGGTCAGCACTACTTACCCTTTTTTGTGCATGATATTTTCATTATGCAGGTCCGCAGGTGTGCCCATCTGGCACATTGATCAGATCAAGACTCCGCAGGGCACTGTTGATATCGACCTCATCAGAGATTAGGCCTATGAGTTAGCTCCATGCAAAGGGTCCCGTTCAGAGGTGCCTCCACTTGGTGAGAATCTGGCTGATATTGTAGCGCATACTCAAATGGCTAGGCAGGCTACTTTCGCAACCACTGACACTACCGCGGTCGAATCTATCCGTGTAGTAGCACTGCCCTTAGCTCCTCTCTCTAATCCCCTTTCCCCGCTGTGGTACCGCTGCTAGGGTCCAAAAACTAGAGGCTCAGATGGCCACACTTCTGCATTACATCCAGCCTTGGATGCAAAGGTCTATTGCTGAGGCAGAGGAGCGCTTGGAGCTAAGATGGCATAACACATAGACCGAAATATTGTTGAGGTTCATCAACGTTTAGACGCTTTTGAGTTGCAGGTGCTAGCTCGGCCAGCCTCTCCGGTGGACGTGTCGACCCTTCAGGCTGCGGTTGAGAGTCTGCTAGCATATATTGATATGATCCTAGAGGTTAGGGTGCCTGAGTCTGAGGCCTCTTTTGCAGAGCCTACTGAGGACACAATGTTGGCTGCTTTATTTGCCTCTTCTGAGATTCCACCACCTCCCCCTCGAGAGCATTCCAAGAAGCGTAGGGGTCGAGAGGAGGATGAGGCTAGGGGAAAAAGAAGGAGCGTCGTGACATGGAGGCTGCGTGGAGATCCTCGATTGCTGATGAGGAGGCGAATCAGATTAGGGCTGTAGAGTCAGCTACTGAGGCATCTAGCTCCAGAGATGTGGAGACAACGGGAGGCACTACTGATAGTGCTTTTGTTGATGAGGACACTACCGAGGGTGTCCAGACTACATAGGTAGTGGATTTAGGGGAACCGGACCCACTAGCTTGGTGATCGCTGGCGCTTTGCACCCCAGGTTTGCTAAACCTACCACTCTCGTACTTCAATTTTTTATGCATTGGGGACAATTACATATCTTTTTGTTGGGCGTAGGGTAATGGAAAGTGAGTTCTAGGGTGAAGGCTGAGTAGCCCAATTCACGATCCTCTTTTGGTGTTTTCTTGCCTGTGTTCTTTTTCCCCAAGAGACTAATTATTTTTATTGTTGAACCGGCATGTCTATATCTTGTGTACATAGTATAACTTTGAAGCATGATGTCTAAAACAAAAATGATATCTTGATGTAATGGAAATGATGCATGGCTAGGCACAGTAATTGACAAATGTGTGACTCTAAGCATGACATAGAGATCACCACTGCATGACCCTAAGTCTAAGACTTGAACTAGGTGTCTCATAATCTGGTAGAGTAATGAGATCTCAAGTGAGTGTGAGGAAAATTTGAATAGTCCACTATTTGTACTGAGCTAAAACTTGCCTGGTTAGTCTTGCTAAAAGTAAGTTGTAATAGACAATTAGGAAAGGATCATAGGCCCTTGTTCAATATAGACAATTTGTAGCCTAAATAATAAAAACAAACGGATGAAATTAATCCCTCTTTGATCCAAATGATTTGAGCTTAAAATAGACCTTTCTTTTTCACCCCAATTGATATTTTCTAGGAACAATGTGTTGGCCCTGGTCCCTCCTTGTACATGTGCACCTTAGCTTATGCCAAAAGCATAAGTTGAGGGTGGCTAATGCAGTAAACAACCTTTTCATGGCCCTGACCCAACTTTGGGTATTGTGTACTTTGACTCATGTCAAAGCCATGAGCTGAGGTTGGCTATTAAGAGGAATGCTTTGGAAAGTGGGGTTGAAGAACAAAGAGAGAGAAAGAACAAAAGTAAAGTGACTCAAGAACCAGTTGAAATAAAAGTGAAATAAAAAATATAATAAATACAAGCAATTAAAGAAAAGAGTCACTTATACAAATGAAGAAAGAAGGGAAAATAACAGGGTGAAAGAATATAAGAAAAAGGGCGGAATAAAATGATGAAAAGGTAGGACGCTTAACCGATATGTCAAGGAGGGAAACAAGTAAAGTATACCTAAATATACCCTACCTGACCCTGACCCTATGTTACAAGCTAAGAAACTCCTATCGTGATCCTAAGAGTTGTATGGCGAACTTAAAGTTTTGAAAATAAGGGCAAGCTTATGGCAATATGTATGAATGAGTTGTGAATTTGTTCTGAGAGTGAGTGTTGAAAAGTAATCCTTATACTCAAACTGAAATCATTGTGTGAAAAATGAGGATGTTATTTTGAAGTGAGGACACTAGTTGCAATACCATAAATATTAGTACCTCGGTGAGAAATTGAAGAGGATAGGTGTCAGTGCGTGGTGAATCTGTGTCATGGTCTGGTTCCACATAATTTAATCCTAATAGTGATAACATGCATAAACATGATAAGACTGATCGGGATTGATAGCCAAATGATTGAGAAACCTAAAATATGGACAAACATCATAGTGCGTCGCTTGAGGACAAACAACAAATTTAAGTTGAGGGTGTTGATGTACCGTGGGGTATTTTTAATGTTTTTTCCTTAAGTTTAGTGTATGTCCAAAAGCCTTTTTGTATTGATTTTAATGTAAATTTCTCCTTATTTGCAGGAAATCTGTCCAAAAATGAACGCGGATGTTTTTGAGCGAGAAATGCAGAAGAGACCACCTACGGAGCTTATGACGATCCGTCGAGCTTGTGACGGTCTGTAAGTGGCATCTTAGTGAGGAGAGAAGTTGCTGAAGGAAGATGGAGAAGTCTAAGCCTAATGTGGGATTATGGAAGTCCATGGCGGACCGTCATAGCCACGACGGTCCGTCCTGCTGGTTCGTCATAATAATCAAAGAGCAGTCCAGTACCCAAATTCCAAGAAGTTAAAGTATTATAGAACAAAGACCCTCGACGGACCGTCGTGCTTGGAATGGTCTGTCATACCTGTTCGTTGAGGGTAATGAAGAAAGCAGAAGAAGAATTTGTGAAGTAAGGGACGACGGAGGCCATGACGGCCCGTCGTGACCACGACGGTCCGTCACGAGGTTCGTTGACTCAGACGCGTTTTGACAGATTTTTAGTAATTAGAATCCTTCTTTTATTAGGTTTTTGTTTTTATTATAAATAGTTCGTTAAACCTCGGTTTTGGGGGTTAGAATTTTTTATAGTTAGACTTTTGGATAATCTTTAGTTCTCTTGTTCAAGTATTGAAGGATTAATTTCAGCAATTGTTACACTTTTTTTCTGGAATTGATTGTTGGTGCTTTTGTTGATCAATCAAGTAATTTATGGATTTAATTCTTTCTCAATAAAGTAAGTGAATAAATTCTTATATTAAATATATGAATAGTTTGATTATGACCATGGGTAACTAAACTCCATAACTAGGGTTATGGGAACCATGGGTGAATAATGAGGTAAAATCTAACTAAAATAGTAATTGTAGAATAGTGTCTTGCATGTATTGATAATTATTTCGTTTAGAAGTCTTTTTTAGATGCCGAATCAAGGATTTTGAGATACATAACTTATCACTTTACATGCAAGATATTAGGAAAGAATTGTTATAGTTAGAATTATCAAGTAAGGAACATGTGGGGAACACTTAGGCCCTAGTTACTTTTATTAATTAATTAAGCTCCAAGATTTGAATCTGTTAGTTGTTTACTTTAATTTAGTTAATTATTTTCATTAATTTAGAAATTAAATCTCCCCTTTATTGTCTTTTGTTTTCTAGGGAAATAATTGACTAAATAATAGTAATAATAGAATAAAGTTAAGTCTAAACTATTTTCCTCGTGGGAACGATCCCAACCTCATTAGTTGGGTTCTTTACTTGATACGACCACTTTACTTCTTATTTGAAAAGTAAGTTTGAGTGTATCAACACACCCGCTCTCTCTTAGTCCAGGATCCATGGGGAACATATCTATCCATGCATCCATCGCGGCGTGCAATACGACCCTCAATAATAGTAACCATCATGGCGCGCGATACGTCTCTCGATATGTAGTATCCATTGTGGCGTGCGATTTTTCCCTCGAAATATAGTATTCATCGCGGTGCGCGATACATTCCTCGAAATAGTACATCCTCTTTAAGTTCTCATTATTTCTCAATGCACATAACACTTGTCACAACCATATCTCAGAATAATGCAAATGACATAGTCACATACATAATGAGAAGATGACCATTTTCATAACATTACACAATTCACAACAACACAAACATGATATCACATCAATAATGATTAAACAAGCTTTCAAACCTTTCTCAACACATCATATATAAACAATTAATCACATTGCCTTTTGTTACCCCTTTTTAATCATTAAAATTAATCAATGTAGACAAATCAACCCATTATCAAGTCTCATTACTCACAAACATATACTTTAAGGAAATACACGCATTCCATACACTTATCAAGAGTTTAGAAATACACTTGCCTTAGTCAATCGATAATTCACTCTGAAATTTGAGCCTTCCCCTTTCGTTGAACTTCCACTAAAAGGAATCTATTTAGACAAATGACCACAACAAGATTTCAAGACAAACAAAACCCACATTACTATGTCTAGTGTAACATTCTGGAAAATTATATGTCTAATGAAAAACCAGTATGCCCTTAGAATAGCCTCTTAGGGGTACAAAGGCACCCCAATGTCCAATATTGAGAAATATTGGGCATAGTATAGAAAAATTGGCTAAGGGATATTAGCCAATTTTCTATATACGAATAAGAAATATAATTTTTGGTTTGTCATACCCCAATCCAAGATTGATGATAAATAAATGTACCTGCAATGAAGACTCTAAGCTAAAATAAAATCCGTTATGAATAGTTTAACACAAAATACTAGGCATCCAACTGACAAGCCTAGTACCATTACACATGACCATTTAAAATGATCATGTAAATTAAGCAGTGCCCAAGGACATACTGAGGGTCCTTGGGACAATAAGTAAACATTCTCAAAGCAACCATAAATTAATAGTTAGTTAGGAAAGTACAACTAACCGTGCATAAGGGACCACTCCATCTGGGGCCTAACTTCCTAACCTATTTTAGACTCTAACATACTGCCCCAAATATCTAACTAACTAACCGAATTGGAACCATTAGTGCACCCGACAACCTAGGACCAAAACCGGGTTGACACTAACCTAGTACTAGTTAAAGAGACAACCTAGTACCTAACCTAATAATATGGTCCAAAAAGTTAGTTATGGTCCTAAAAACTTAGGGGTACTTTAGTAATTCCCCTAGGTTACCTAATTAATTAATTTATCAAATTAATTAATTAATTTCAAAAGGGATAAAACCAAAAATAAAAAGGAAATTTTTAGATTTTGGTTAAGACACGAAAGGGACAACCTAGTACCTAACCTATGATGGTCCAAAGAGTTAGTTAAGATCCTAAGGACTTAAGGGTACTTTAGTAATTAACCTAGGATACTTACTTAATTAATTTAGAAACTTAATTGATTAATTTAAAGGGGCGAAACCGAAATCACAAAACAATTTCCAGATTTTGGTTAAAACAAGGAAAAGACAACCTAGTACCTAACCCAGAATGGTTCAAAGGATTAGTTATGGTTATAACGACTTAATGATACTTTAGTAATTACTCTAGGTAACTTAATTAATTAAATTAGTCATTTAATTAATTAAATTAAATGGGTCAAATCGAAATTCTTACACTAACCTAGTACAACTCAAGAAATATCATAGTACTTAACCTAGGATGGCCCAAAAGGTTAATTTTGGTTCCAATGACTTGAGGATACTTTAGTACTTACCCTAGGTACCTAAATTAATTAAATTAAGAATTTAATTGATTAATATAAAGTCAAAATGTTTACCAAAACTATAGTCAACACCAATTTCCAGATTTGACTAAGTTTTATGTTCTTCTAAGTTTGGTCAACTTAGGAGGTTTTTTTAGTAATTAGATAATTTATTTATTTAATTAACTTATTAAAACCTAACTTGAATAAGTCAAGGTCAGTTCCTAAACCTAAAAACCACGTTCAAACTCAAACAAATACACGACTAAAAGCAGAAAATAAGCGTGAGAAAAACAGTGCACAAAACGCAAGAAAAAAAATAGAAAATTTCTTAGATGATTTTCAAGGTTTCTTCGAGGTTTCTTCAAGGTTCGTTCAAGGTTTTCTTCGTAGATTAAGTTCTACTTAAGGTATGGGTTTTCTCTCATGGAATTTTTTCTCCAATAGGCTTTTCAAACTTTTCAAACTCATGAATTTTGAATCTAGGGTTGTTTCCCAATTATATTGTTGAACGTCCATCTCCCTAGTTATCCTTGTATTCGATTCATTAAGTATATAGATGTAATATTGAACATGTTGTTGGTATGTTTTTCTAACTGATTTGGTAAGTTCTTGATTTATTAATGATTAATGAGGTCTATAGATTGGATTCAGATGATTGAGTGATTAGTTACACAGATTAAGGTTGACATAATGATTATTTTTGTGTTTGGGAAATATGAAGTTGTTTATGAAGTTGAATCTACTTTTATAGGTTGTTCATTGAATAATAATTATAAGTTAATTGAATGTAAAAAGGTTGGCTTATAACAAATGAAGTTTAATGACCACCATATGTGAAAGTTTAGTTTATGCCAACAAATTGGCTAGCAAAACTATGTACAAAATATTATCTCCCAAAATGTGTGAAGTTATAATAACAAAGTGATACCAATCTCTACATCAATGAAATCATAACATAGGGTGTGCCAATCAATAGGACAAGTCCCAACATACCTTATCCACACGAACTTGTGAACGTAATAGCATTGAATAAGTAGTTATAACTGTCATAAATAATCAAAGGTAGTTCATGAATATATAATGCCAAAATAACTTCATAGCTTGTCTAAACCAAACATTGAATTGTTCTTGTAAGTTAATCAAATATTAAAAGTTCAAGTGTGATGAAATTTTGTCTTATGCCGATAAATTTGTCTACAACATTATTTTCAAAATATGTAATAGAATTGGCTAATGATTCCATGAAATTATACTTGAATGAACTGCCTGCATTATGCCAATAAAATGGCTAACAATACATCGTCTAAGAGTGATGAATGAAATTAGCTATAATGTTATATTCAAATAATTAAAAGATTATATAATGGCTAAGGTATACCAAACTAAACATGAATGAGTGTAACTTTGGTTTGTGCCAATAAATTGGCTATGAAGTCAGTTTTGAAATTTTCTAGGCCAATACTAATTTTGTGCCAATCATATATAGCCAAAGTATTGAAATGACAATATAAGAACATCTAAGGTAATTGAATGAATCCATATCCAAAGGCATGCCAATCATTAAGACAAGTCCCAACATGCCCTAACCAAATGAATTATGAACATATGTAATTCATTAAGTGAAGTTCTCATCGTCCATAAATGATGATATGAAGCTATCAAACAAAAGTAAGCAAGTAACGTCAGTAATAACATAAGTAAAGATGTTTAATTTTCAGAAAGTGACCAGAATGAGGTGTTAAAATAAGTGAGACAAGCCTCATTTACACCTAAGCTACTATGTTAAAAATACTTCCAAATGAAGGTGTTAGACTGTGTGAGACAAGTCTAATTAACACCAAAGATGTTATGTAAGGACAATTCACATTTCATCAATGTAAAGAAAAGGATGACAAGTCATCAATATTGTAACTAAATGTTACCAAAATGTACTCACATATGAGAGTGTAAAGCTAATGAAGAGACCAGTCTCTATGTACACTCTAATGAAAGTATTGAGACTGATGTATACTTAATACTAATGATGAGACGAGAAACAATCGATTGAGCTATGATGTCCTCATACTAGAATCCAAATTTCATGACGTATGAGTTGAATGAAATGGAACTTTATACTGAGCACCGATAGAATAGCTATGAGCGGTGTTGCCTTCTTTTGCGAAGGACGGAGGTTCACGTAACTACATGAGATGAGACTGTTCGACATGCCGAGTATGGGTCTCCTTATATATCCTAGTCTTTGAACCTATACTGCCAATATAGGGATCTAGCAGGGTTCGACTCCCTATAAACGCTAGCATGTTCGGGTCACTCTGGCCAGTGATTTCGCCTCTTTTCGGTGTGAGGCAGACACTGGATTTCATGATGCTCACATGATCAATGTCGGTTAAGGTTAAAGTTCCCAAATAAATAATGAGGATAGCCTCAAAGTATGAAAGATAACGAAATGAACGATACCGAAGGTGTTTGTGCAAGATAATCAGAAGTGAAATCAGATTCAAGTAATGATATTAGGTCATTCTTGGTCATTGCACTTCATGATCCCGATGAGATTCTTAAACTTCATCCTAGGTATTAGCTGGTGTTTACATCATTTTATGAATGAATGAAATTAATAATGTGAAATACGAATGAACGAATGAAGCGGACTGTGTGTTTGCTAAAGAAGGCCCTCGGGTTGAGGTCCCACATGTTGGTCCCTTACTTGAGATGTCTGATGCTACATCAACGATTCCAAAGTCTCGTGTACATGAAATGTACTATATATAAAACATGAAAGTAATGAAATCAATGGCATGATCAATAGATAATTGGTTATGAAAGGTAATGAATATATAGTGTAAAGAATGACTCACTATTTAGGGAAATCATTCCTTAGTCCTTGGATTACTTAGATCGATTCATTGTGAGTATTAAACTACAATGAATCATTGCACTTGTAAGTAAAATATAGTACCAAAAGAATTATTTAACTACACAACAACAATAAGAAAAAGACTGAAAAATAATCTAAGTGAACATAGAGGAGCTCTCGACCTAAGAGGATCAAAATCTCAAATCTTCGCCCGAGTTGTTCTAAAATTATGTTGATGATACTAATATATTATAATCATATATAAAATACTTCATATTCATACCACAATTCACAACCAATGAATTAAGAAAGTCTAGTGACTAGACTTTCCAAAAATTGCATGTCGTTTAGGTAGAGCTTTCATTGATCATGCATAGATTTATGTGTATGTTTGCATACTTACATACTTAGTACAAGTGGTGTACTAAACCCCTACTATTTACTATTTTTATAGATGCAGGTTAGAGGACAGGTTGACGACACTTACAGAGGTTTGGACTTCAGCGTTTCTCCAAACCATTTCGTAGTTCCTCATGATTTCGAGGATGCTACAAAATTAGTCTAGCCTTAGTATCTAGTGTATCTTGTCCCAAGCATTTCTTTCGCACCTTCATTTCGAAGCTATGTAATAATGCCATGTTTGTCAAACTATTTATGATATATTCATCTTCAGTTTCGAATTGATTCTTTATGTTAGATGGTTATGCTCCTATGTTGAGCTTAGTATATGATGTATCTAGTTAATAATTATATGAAGTCTATGTATACTTCATACATATAAAAAGTTATAAATTTTCCACAAATTTAACTAGATGAATGCAAGATGAGGCTTGTCTGCGACCTCTGAGAGGTCAACGACGCCGGTTGCGATCTGGATTCTAGAATCCGAGTCGTGACATCTAGTCTATACTCAAAAACTCACTCAAATATACATTCAAGTTCCAAATCTTAGTGCCAATTAATATGTAAATTCTCATATTTCTCAAATTGTATCATAAGGTTAGGTCTTAAATCCTCCAATCAACTTGAATCCAATGTAATATTACACAACAAAATTTCAATTACAAAATAATAAACACTCAAAACTTAGATGCATATCAAGAACCGTAATCATGATGCTTATATGCATAGTTGAAACCATCAAAATAATGCACTCACACGCATCTACAATTTTCCAATCACTGTCTCATGATTAAAAAAATATAATTCATTAATTATTAATTTATTTAATTTTTTTTATCTCATATCAGCCCGAAAGAAACTTTAATAAGGTTAAATGCATATAGTGGGGATAACCTCTATTGACCCACTAATCACAATTACCCCAATAATTAATCTCCATAAGTCCAGTATTATTCCATCAAAACTTTCAACACAGTCTAATCTTTCAAATACCTATGTAATAACAAGATTTATTAGTGATAGTTTCCTCCCATTATCCAATCATTATTTTGTCTTACTATATTGAAAAGTAATGATTACAAAATTGTTACATAAAGGAAATTTTGCATGATTCCAAACATGTATCTTTCATAAACAGATTCGTTACTTGATTCAAATTTTTTAAAAAGGAGATCCGGGTTCTTTTTCTTCGTATTTTCTTAATTAATTAGTACTTTTATCTACTTATTTTATTAAATATGAGTCAAACAGTATAGGGTCTTAAGTAAATAAACACTTTAGCCCATTAACTATCGGTTAAGTCAATTATTTACAATTATCCATCAACTAATTAACAATAGTTAAAAGAATAGTTCAGAATTTTCAAAAATGATTTTCTGAGTCATTACATAGGTTGTGTATCCGATAATAAATCAATGCCAAAGTGTATTTTCCGTTTAGGAGGATTCCAGGAAAGTCATCTGGATACACTTGTGGAAAGTCCTTAACTATGGGGGCCGACTCGAAAGGAAGAATCTCGGATTAAAGATCCATGACCCTTACAATATGATAAAGACAACCCTTTGCAATCAGCTTACAAGCCTCTATAAATGAAATGATTCTACCACTAGGGATTTAATTTCCTCCCTTCCATTCAAAAACATGTTCATTGGGAAATTGAAACTTTACTACCCGAGTTCTGCAATCAATGGAAGCAAAACAAACATGAAGCCAATACATCCCCAAAATGACATCAAAGTCAAACATATCACTACCAAATTAACCAATGTGACTCTCTTGGGCAATGATATGTGACAATACCCATAGACACTTTTAGCAACCAGGGAAACACCCATCGGGGTGGAAACCGAGAAGGGTTCATCTAAGACATCGAGAAGCATATCAAATTTCATAGCCAATAAATGAGTTACAAAAGACAAAGCGGCACCGGGATCTAACAATGCATAAAAATTAATTGAATATACTTTCAACATACATGTAACAACATCTGGAGATCTCTCTTGATCACTCAAAATTGGAGATCATAGAAGCGATTCTTCTTAGGAGTATCGGAATTCGGACCACTTACTTGTACTTGAGAATTTTCCCTTTCTTGAGTCTTTCACATAGGCGGGTCCCTCTTCATATGGTCATTCTTACCCCAACTATAGCAATTGCCCGTGCCAACTAGTCACTTGCCTTCATGTTTTCTACCAGACTTAGTAAGAATAGGCTTCTGAATATAAGAACCACTACCTCTTCCTTCTTGAGGCTTGGGAGTGGGCACACTACCTTTGTTGACCCTTGGAGTGTTATAAGGGAATTGGTTGGAGAACCTCTTTTTGAACCTTGTCTTTTCTCCAACCTCAAACCTAGCCTTGGAAAAATTCCCATCATCGGCCCTTGCTCTCTTCACTCCCTATCAACTTTCTTAAGCTTTTGTTACTCAATTGGTTCGGTATGAACCATGAGACTAGAGATGTCTATGCTATCAATCAACATAGCCAACCTACATTCATTAACCACAAGATCGGATATCCCCATCACAAATTTGTTCATCTTAGCCCTAGAATCCACCACCATAGTCAGAGCATATTTGGATACTTGAGTGAACTTGCGGTTATACTCCTTCATGTTCATACCCCTTGGCGAAGATTGAATAACTCTTGCATTTTCCTCTCTCTTAATTCGAAGGGGAACATATCAAGGAAGCCTGTTTTGAATGATGCCCAACTAATCAGACCTTCTCATATTGGTCTTCCTTTCTTCCATTGCTCATACCTAACTTGAGCCACATCTTTGAGTTGATAGGCGACTAGTTCCGCCTTTTCTTGAGGAGAAACACCCATAATAACTAGAACCTTAAACATTTTCATTGGTTTTCATCCTCGTGAAATCCCTAATCCTTGAAGCGGTAGTGCTAGCATTGGGTTTCACTTGCACCCTAGTGTCTCTAGCCACTCGAGTTGCTAATACTTAAGTCAAACTATGAATAGCCAACCATATCTCAACATTAGACATAGAACCTTCTTCAATAGGAACATGAGGGTTTTGAGGAGTTTTAGGGGGAACTGTATCATTCACATTCTCCTCCTCGGCCCTTAGAGCATTAGTTCTTCTTGTAATCTTTGCTTATAACCACAAGAAAAGGATTAGAAGAAAGGACGAGATAGAGTTAAGACTCTTAGGCACGACCAAGGAATATCAAAATAGTGAAAGTTCCTATTCATATTGATACGCTCAAACTTACTTCTCAAATAAGAAGTAAAGTGGTTGTATCGAGTAAAGAACCCAACTAATGTGGTTGGGATCTTTCCCACGAGGAAAATAGTTCAGACTTAACTTCAATCTATTATTACTACTATTTAGTCAATTTTTCCTTGGAAAGCAAAGACAATAAAAAGGGATTTTTATTTCTAAATGAATGAAAATAATTAGCTAAACCAAAGTAGACCACTAACAGATTCAAATGTTGGAGTTTAATCAGTTAATAAAAGTAACTAGGGTTTACGTGTTCCCAATAGGTTTCTAACTTGATAATTCTAACTATAACAATTCTTTCCTAGTATCTTGCATGTAAAGTGATAAGTTATGTATTTCTAAATCCTTGGTTTGTCATCTAGAAAATTTCACTCCGCAACTTGGTCCGGCTACGTGTGTTGCTCTACTTACCCTTACCTTTACTTCATATTAAGCATCGTATTCGATATTTGACTAAGTTATTACCTCGTACCAATCAGTACTAGCCTATTAGATAGTATACACTAAATCTATGTTGATAATTTTTTTCCTATTATCTACCTCGTTGGTCCGACAAGTAGCATTAAGGTGAGTTCTAATATTAGCCATCCGTTAAAAAGACTTCTAAGCGAAAGAATTATCAATACATGCAAGACACTATTCTAGAATTGTTATTTTAGTTAGGTTTTACCTCATTATTCACCTATGGTTCCCACAACCCTAGTTATTGAGTTTAGTTACCCATAGTCATACTCACAATATTCAAATATGTAATATAAGAATTCATGCACTTACTTCAATGAGAAAGAATAAAATCCAGAAGTTCACTTGATTAATCAACAAAATCACTAACAATCAATTACTGAAATTAATTGAAGACTAAAGATTGTTCCAAAAGTGTATTAATAATCCACAAGTCTAATTCACAAAAGAAGCTAAAATAACCAAGAGTCTAACTGTAAGAGAGTCTAATCACCAAAGACTCTAACCTCAAAACCGAGGTTTTTCGAACTATTTATAAAAAATAAAAACCTAATTAAAGAAGGACTCTATTTGCTGGAAATCTGTCAAAATGTGGTTGGGTCAACGGACCTCGCGACGGGTCGTAGTCGTCACGATGGGCCGTCATGGACTCCGTCGTCCCATACTTTGCAAATTCTTCTGTTTCTCTCTTCATTATCCTCGAAGGTAGGTATGACGGATCGTCACAGGCACAACGGTATGTCAAGGGTCTCCGTTCCATAACACTTGAACTCTTGGAATTTAAGTACTAGGACTACTTCTCTAATCTTTATGACGAACCAGCAGAACGGACCATCATGGCTACGACGGTCCATCATGCACTTCGTAAACCCACACTTGGTCAGACTTCCCCATCTTCCTTCAGCAGCTTCACTACGATGCCACCTACGGACCGTCACGGGCACGATGGACCATCACAAGCTTTGTAGGTGGTACATTTCTGCATTTCTTGCTCAAAAACCTCCGCATTCATCTTTTAGACAGATTTCTTGCAAATAAAGAGAAACTTACATAAAAACTAATACAAAAAGGCTTTTCGACACACAGTAAACTTAAGAAAAAAGCATTAAAAATACCATGAAACCACGATATATCAACAACCTCAACTTAAATTCGTTGTTTGTCCTCAAGCAACGCACTATGACTCACTACAAAATCTTTGTACAATAGTATCCATAATTATTCTTTCGCAATCAGTTTTATCTTTCGCAATCATTTGGCTATCAATCCCAATTAGTCTCATTATATTTATGCATGCTATCACTATTAGGCTTGAATTATGTGGAATTGGACCATGACACAGACTCACCACGCACTAACACCTATACTCTTCAATTTCTCACCGAGGTGCTAATATTTCTGGTATTGCAACTAGTGTCCTCGCTTCAAAACAATATCCTCATTTTTCACACAATGATTTTAGTTTGATAATAAGAATTACTTTTTAACACTCACTGTCAGAACAGATTCACAACTCATTCATACATATTACCATAAGCTTGCCCTTATTTTCACTGCTTTAAGTTTGCTATACAACTTTTAGAATCACGATAGGACTTTCTTAGCTTGTAATAAAGGCTCAGGGTTAGGTAAGGTATATTTAGGTATAATTTAGTGAATTTTTGCCCTTCTTGACATATAGGCTAAACATACCACTTTTTATCATTTTATTTCACCCAGTTTCTCATATTCTTTCACCTTGCGATTTTCCCTTCTTTCTTCATTTGTCTAACTGACTCTCTTCTTTTCTTTCAACTGATTCTTGAGTCACTTTATTTTTGTTCTTTCTCTCTCTTTGTTCTTTCAACCCCACTTTCCAGAGCATTCCTCATAATAGCCACCCTCAACTCATGGCTTTGCCATGAGTACACAATACCCGAAGTTGTGTCAGGGCCATAAACGGTTGTTTACTTCATAAATTGAGGTGCACACGTCCAAGGAAGGACCAGGGCCAACACATCATTCCCAGAAAAGAACAGTTGGGTGAAAAAGAAATGTCTAGTTTAAGCTCAAATCATTTGGATCAAAGAAGGATTAATTTCATTTTTTTTATTTAGGCTAAAAATGGTCTATATTGAACAAGGGCCTATGATCCTTTCCTAATTGTCTATTAAAACTTACTTTTAGCAGGATTAACCAGGCAAGTTCTAGATCAGTACAAATAGTGGACTATTCAAATCTTCCTCACACTCACTTGACATCTCATTACTCTACCAGATTATCAGACACCTATTGTGAATTTTATACATAGGGTTATGCAGTGGTGTACCTCTATGTCATGCTTAGAGCAACACATTTATCAATTACTATGACTAGTCATGCATATTTTCATTTCATCATGATATCATTTTAGCCATCATGCTTCAGAATTAAACTATGTACACAAGATGTAGACATGCCGGTTCAACAATAAAAATAATCAGTCTCTTGGGGAAAAAAGCACAAGCAAAAAAACCCCAAAAGAGAATAGGGAATTGGGCTACTCAGACTTAACCCTCGCACTCACTTTCCATTTACCCCACCCCCAACAAAAAGACATACAATTGTCCCCAATGCATAAAAAAATTAAAATACACGAGTGCTAGGTGAAGCAAACCTGGGGCGCAAAGCGCCGACGATTAGCAAGCTGGTGGGTCCGATTCCCCGGAACCCACTACCTCTGTAATCTGGAAACCCTCAGTAGTGTCCTCGGCAGCAACAACACGATCAGCAGTTCCTCCCGCTATCTCCACATTTCTGGAGCTAGATGCCCGAGCAGCTGACTCTATGACCCTCATCTGACATGCCTCCTCATCAGGAAGCGAGACTCTCCTCGCAGCCTCCATCTCACGATGCTCCTTCTTCTGTGCGCTAGCCTCATCCTCCTCTTGACCCCTACGCCTCTTGGCATGCTCTCGAGGGGGAGGTGGCGGAAATTTAGAATTGGAGAATAAGGCCGCCATCATTGTGTCCTCAGTAGGCGTTGCAGAAGGGGCCTCAGACTCAGGCACCCTAGCCTCTAAGATCCTATCGATGTTTGCTCAAATACTCTCTACCACAGCCTGAAGGGTCGACACATCCACTTGAGGGGATGGCCGGGCTAGCACCCGCAACTCAAAAGCGTCCAAGCGCTGATGAACCTCACGATCTTCCATTGTGTGTGCTGGACCATTCTCCGCTCTAACCGCTCTTCTGTATCAGCAATAGACTTCTGCATCTAAGGCTGGATGTGATGCAAAAGTGTTGCCATCTGTGCCTCTAGTTTCTGGACCCTAGCAAGCGGGACCAGAGATGGGAAAGGGGTTGAGCGAGAGGAGCTCGGGGTAGTGCTACTACCCGGGATAGACTCTACAGGGGTAGTGTTAGTGGAAGCAGCCATGCGAGCCTGTGCTACTGTATCATCCAGATTGTTACCAAGTGGAGGCAACTCTGGACGGGGCCCTCTGCGTGGAGCCTACTCATCGGCGTCATCCCTGATTAGGCCGATATCAACACTGCCCAGCGGGGTCTTGAGCTGATCAATGTGCCAGATGTGGACACCTGCGGACCTGCATAACGAAAATATCATGCACGGGAAAGGGTAAGTAGTTGTGACCTTAAAAGCCCTCTTGTATATGACCGCCTGTAGAAGCCAAGCAAAGTCCACCTTAAACCCGGCTATTATCGCCACCATCAGTACTGCACGACCATATGTGACTATATTATCAGCGGTTGTGGGAGAAAAGTAGTGGCGGATAATCAACCATAAGAACATCACCGTGAAGGTCAGGTTAGCCTTCTTGATGGCTCCCTTCGGCTCGGTTACCCAGTCAGCACCCTCTCCATCAACATACAAGTGCAGGGCCATCCACCTCTTAGTGGTCTCTCTCAGCGATGGCTCAAGCAAGAATTGGCCATCTTTGACAATTTGCCACTGGTAGTCAAACTCGGCGGTGAGAGGGGTCCGGTTGGCATCAATATCCTCGCCGTATAGATACCGGCGGATTAAAGGTAGAGAGATATCAACCTGAATGCCACGTACTTGGACATGCTCTAGTGGGGCTTGTTTTGCGGGGGTAGCCCGCCTATAAATCTGTGATCTCAGAGTAGCCATGTAGGATGCGTAGAACTCTCAGACCAACTCTTCACTACAACGGCCCAACGAACGTGTTGTCCACTCAAGTCGATGTCTGGTGAAGAGATTGTGGATATCTGGCATAGTCGAGAGACTTCCCGTAAGGACCCGTCTCTCCAATGTAAGGGTCCGTGTCATGACTCCTTTGTCATTCAAAAACTTTACGTCTAATAAACTTGATACTGCACATCGACACACCACCTGTTGGGCTGGTCGGCAACCAGGGTGAGAGCACGAATCGGTGAGGCGGGTGTTGATTCAGAACTGTCAGCCTCATCAGATGAGGCAGACTGTGCAGTTGTGGCGGGTGCAAGGACCTCAGCAGATCCGTAGGCTTCCTCCAACCACAAAACTCCTAAGGAGCCAGACGCGCCTTCCTCATGAGTAGCTGACCCAGAAGGTGTGTCGGTCAGTGTGCGCTCCTCATCAGACTGGGAGGAAGTGACTACGCCGGACGCCACCTTTTTGGGTGTGGATATGGTAGCACGTACAACTCGGGATGGTTGGAAGTGCCTGGGGGCACGTACTCGGGGTCACACTCATTATCAGATTTAATGACCAGGCGGGAAGACGGGGCGAAAGACTTCATTCGCCCACGTGGGTATACTCGATCTTGTTTTGGTTCCATAATAGATAATAACTGTAAAGAATCAATATAAGTACTAGAAGGAGCGAACAAGACAACCAAAACGACACAAAATAAATAAAATAGCTAAGTTGTAATGACTTGTCTGTAGTAACAGTGAAACACGACGGACCAGGTGACGGTTCGTCGTGATTACGATGGACCGTCATGGGGTCCGTCATGTGTTACTTAAAACTATGTTTATGTGGAGACCCCTAAAGGAAAGTCTCTGACAGTTATGACAGATAAGCAGGATGGACCGTTGTGATGATGACGGTCCATCGCCGATGTCCATCATGGGACACTTAGAACAAGTATGGGGACCCTTAGGAGAGGGTTCTCTAACCGTCATGATGGTTTGTACAGGACGGACCATCGAGGGTATGATGTTCCATCGTAGGTGTTTGTCAGAGGACACTTGGAAAGAGTATGGAGACCCTTAAGAGAGAGGTCTCTGACCGTCGTGACGGTTATGCAGGACAGACCGTCGAGGGTATGACGGTCCGTCGTAGATGTCTGTTGGAGGAAACTTAGAAAAAGTGAGAGACCCTTAGGAATAGGATCTCTGACAACCAAAACGGTTGTGCAGGACAGACCGTCGTGGGAACGACGGTCTGTCGCATGTGTCCGTTGGTGGACACTTGGAGAAAATGTAACAGTTGGGTGTTAGGGATGTTGGGACGGACCGTATGAAAGTCCTTCGTGGGTACGACGGTCCGTCATCGGGCTCTCGTCTGTCATTCAGTGACAGAAATGGGGATGCCACATTCATCCCCTCTGACCCAAATGGAATTTTTAGTGTTTTAACCTACATGTGTTTAACCCAAATACCTAGTAAACTAGAAATGCTAAAGCACCTATTTCTAGAGTTTTAACAAGGAAATTTTGAGGATTCTCAACCTAGGTCAGACAGAATATGTATTAAAGAATGAACCCATCAATAAGAAATAGGCTAATACTAATTGATAAATAAATATGCAATGTAAATGGGTAGAAATCAGAGGCACGTGCCTGAGAATTTGAGAAAAACAAGCGAGGAAGGTACTTGGTGATCAATAAGAGAACCACAACAGCATACTCTGACTAGTAGAGAGTGGATTATAGGAATTTGGGAATTTGGGAAAATGATCGGTTTAAAGAGAGGTAGGAAGCTGGAGTTGAAAAGGGAAGGAAATTGGAGGAAGAGGGAAGGAAATGGGTGAAATGAAGGGGTGGAGGTTTTTAATGTTAAGAATTTTTACAAAACCCCAGTGGATTTGGGTCGGGTACGCTTCATTAATGACGCGATGAGTCCCCAACGACGGGCCATCGCAATTGTGACGGTCCATCATTGGTTCCGTCGTGTGTACCCTAGTTTTGAAAATAACTGAAAGACGTACCTGGCACGACGGATTCATGTGATGGTCCATCGCATTCGTGACGGGACGTCGATGGGTCCGTATGTGACTATTGCAGAGTGATTTTCTGTAGAATTTCCTGGTGATGTGCCTACAAATTTAAAACCCATTAGTAGAAAATGCTACCATTACTAGAAAGAAAAATAATAAGTATTGGGTTGCCTCACAACAAGCGTCTGATTTAACGTCGCGGCACGATTGAGGACGCTTTATTACTCAGCCTTCATCAAGAGGGTATGTCTTGATCCCTTCATTTGCCGATTCAGTATGCCAAAAATAGGGTTTTATTCGTTCTCCCTTCACCTTAAACCGCACTCCCTCCTTGGTTTCTAACTCAACTTCTCTATGAGGGAATAATTGGGTAATCATGTAAGGGCCAGTCCATTTGGACTTGAGCTTGCCCGGAAGCCAACGCAACCTAGATCTGTCTAAAAGCACAAAATCCCCAACCATAAACTCTCCTTTTTCACTTTTTAGGTCATAATCCTTCTTCATCTTTTCTTTGTAGCATATAGCAGATACCAATTGGAGTTCACTGCTCTACCTCATGGACCTACAAATGTTGAAGGTTGTTTCTTCATTGTTAAACCAAAATTTCATCTGCCTCTTTTTCATATCAACTAAGGTTCTACCCGTAGCAAGGAATGGCCTCCCAAGAATAATAGACACTTCAAAATCGACTTCACAATCAAGGATAACAAAATCTGCTGGAAATATGAACAACTCCACCTTTACTAGCACATCATAGAGTATATCTATAGACCTTTTCACTGTTCGATCGACCATCAGTAGCCGCATCGCAGTGGGCTTTAAGTCACCCAAACCCAACATCTTGTAAATCGAGAGGGGCATGAGATTTATGCTTGACCCTAGATCATATAATGCTTTCGCAAAATGTAATGACCAGACTGTACAAGGAATAGTGAGCGCACCCGGATCTTCTCTCTTTTGTACGAGAGATCTTGTAGCAATAGCACTACAATGCTGCATTCTATCATCATCCTCGAAAGTGACCGATCTCTTCTTTGTAACCATATCTTTCATAAGCTTGGCATAACTGAGCATTTGTTCTAGAGTTTCTACCAAAGGGACATTGATAGAAAGCTGATTCAACATTGTTATAAAATGCTGATATTTACCAACCTCGATCTTTTTCACTAATCTTTGAGGAAAGGGAGGTGGTGGTGTAGGCATGGGAATTCCCTTTATAGGTGCTTTCGCATCTTTTACAATGCTACCTTCTGCTTCACCACTACCCTCTACTACCTTATCATTATCCTTTCTCACCTTTTTCTCATTAGACGGCATAGGTGGGTCAATGGGTTGCTTACCACCCCGAGTTGTGATTGTCATACAGTGTGCATCATTTTTCGGATTTTGGACAGTGTTCCTAGGAAGATTTCCCGGTTGCCGTGTGTTCAGAGTCACAGATAATTGGGCCATTTGCAACTCGATCTGCTTAATTGATATTGCATGTGTATTGACTTTCATCCCAATACCCACTAAATCGCTCCTTAACTAATTAATGTGTTCATCATTAGCATCGAACCTCCTCATCATTTTGTGCAACATATCCTCAACTGACGCCATACTATCTCCACCATCCCTAAGATTAACTTAACGATATTGAGGATGGACATATGGCCCATTCCAATCATTTTTGTTACCATAGTTACCCCTGTTGAAGTTGTTGTCACGGTTGTAGTTTCCATCTCGAACATAATGACTCTCACAATTATAGTTACCATAGATCCGACCTTGGTTCCCTTGACCTTGGCGCCAATTCTCCTTATTTGAGCCTTGGGCACTCGGTCGAAAACCCTCCGTCTGCTCATTTACTGCATAGGAATCCTCCGCATAATAGCATTCATCATGTGGTGGTGGTGGTTTACACAAGTTGTTAACTACATTTATCTTTTCTGCACCCCCAGTGATATGTTTTAATACCAACTCAAGCTCAGTTCTCATCTGAGCCATCTCTTCATGAATCTCATCTGTGGCTGGGTTGTGAGTGGATTGCACTGCGAAGGTATTTCTCCCAGTATCCGACTTCCTAGTACTCCAAGCTTTATTGTTCCGGGAGATTTTCTCTATTTTTTCAGCAATCTCAGCATAAGGACACTCCCCATAAGAACCACCTGCTATAGTATCCAACACCGCTTTATTATTATCATCCTGTCCCCGATAGAAGTATTCCTTCAGTGACTCATCATCTATACGGTGATTGGGGACGCTTCTAAAAAACGAGGTGAATCTATCCCAAGAACTACTAACTGACTCTCCTGGTAATACCACAAAGTTGTTCACTCTGTCTTTGTGGTTTAGTTTCTTGGAGACTGGGTAGTAGCGTGCTAAGAAGACATGCCTTAGTTGGTTCGAAGTGAAAATTGAGTTATAAGGGAGCTCAATGAACCAAATAGCAGCCTCTCCCGTCAGTGAGAGAGGAAACACTCTAAGCCCTATTACATCCAAGTCCAAGTCAAGCCTCCCTACACAGATTTTACACACTGCCCTTAGCTTAGCTATATCGGCATATGTTCCTCAGAAGGTAGCCCTGAAAACAAATCTCTCGAAGTGAGAATTTGCATCAGGCTACTAGTTACCACAAAGGTGTGTCCTGGTGGTAGAGGGGGCAAGACAAGTGGCCCATCGGAGTCTGCTATATTATCACAGCCTCTGTAGTATTCTTGGGGCCGTGGAGCGGGATTTTGTCCCCTCTGTTGGTTTTCACCTGGAGCATCGGGTAACAACTGACCATGAACATCAACCGGAGCTGGGATGTTCTCGTTTGGATCATCATCATTAATGCCTAAGTTTCGATTCATGTTGTGTAGTGTACACTCTAATACGTGATCATAGGGAAACAAGGGTTCTCTTCCTCTTGGTGTATTCATCATATAAGGAAGATAGTTCTGCAAAGAATCAAAAACAATAAACAAAGTAAAATTAAGAAAATATTGACTAAATTTTAGTAATAAGTTTAAGTTAATCTAAAAGCTACTTTCCCCGGTAGTGGCGCCAAAATTTGATACGCTCCAACTTACTTCTCAAATAAGAAGTAAAGCGGTCGTATCAAGTAAAGAACCCAACTAAGGAGGTTGGGATCGTTCCCACGATGCCACCTACAGATTGTCATGAGCACGACGGACCGTCACAAGCTCCATAGGTGGTACTTTTCTGTATTTCTTGCTCAAAAACCTCCACAGTCATCTTTTAGACAGATTTCCTGCAAATTAAGAGAAACTTACATAAAAATTAATACAAAAAGGCTTTTGGACACATACTAAACTTAAGGAAAAAGCATTAAAAATACCGTGAAACCACGGTATATCACATTTCATAGCCTCGCATTCATAAGTGTGGCGCGCTTCACACCCATGAACAAGACTCTACTCGACGTGGTACGTTGTGACATCAATCCTACATTATTATCAACCTTATGATATGATATCAAGCTTCTTACAACCCGACAGCACCCTCAAGTCGTAACCGGCATACTCGACCTCGAAGAGGTCTTATACAAGCCCTTAGCATTCGTCATAGCATGTATAATAGAATAAAAATGCTGGAAATTTCAAAACTTTTACTTTAGAAGTTCAACTTCACTTGATATAAGGAAAATAGAATCTAAATTCGTCACGATGTACCATCTAGACATAAAGAAATAGAAATTCAGAACTTAGCCCTTACATAAATAGAACTCTAGAAATAGGAAATACAATAATAATTTCTTTCAACATAACAAAGACTAGAAGCTAGAATATAGGGTCTTGTCCTCGGACTTGAAGACTCACCAACTTGGAAAAGAAAATCTAAGTGTCTTGAGGATTAGCCTTGAGATCTATTCAACAGAGCGAACCTACATTGTTTGGGAAAAGGGGAAGTAATTTGGTTTAGTACATCACACGTACTAAGTATGGATACTATCCATAAAAATCATCAACGCATGCATAACATGAAATTTTAGTCAAAATATGTTTTTTATCAAGTAAACCCTATGTACACATAGAATGAACTTTATGAGTCAACCCAACATGTAGACAACCCAAGCAATACTTGTACAATGTAAAGAATGGAATCATATAACCCTATCCAAAGCTAAGTATCGCATTAAGCAACCTACTTCATACATATATTTATAACCTCATATTTCATCATAACTTGCCACCTTCATAAAAGATCGTACATCGCTTAACATATTAAAGTCATAAGCTACATAGGCATAAGAGAACACTACTACAACCATCTTTTAGGATCCTACAAGTGCAACGTTCAAGAGAAGCCCCATACCTCCCTTACACTATGTAAAACCCCTTAAGAAAGCCCTAGTAAGAGTTCATATATTTCATTCATTCATTTACTTTTACATTAGAAGAAAATGTTATAATAACTGACATGAAACCATGGGAGCTACATGGAATTTGGTGTTCTACTCCCACAACAAAAAGAGAGGGTTAACATTTGCCTAAGGTGTAACCTTTCGTACATAACTATCTAGGGGGATCCACTAAGCTAGAGTCCCAAGTGGTCACATAGTTAAGGGTCAAGGAGACTGCTTCTAGAAACCCGAACTTGCTAAACGTGGGGTTTTCCATCTCATGAGACAACACGTATTTAGGAAATTCGGACTTGCTAGATGTGAGGAAACCCATGTGGGAACCCAGACTTGCTAAACGTGAGACCTCCATCTCATTTAGATGAACTTTCGGTGCTAAGCATCTATTCTCTTTAGTAATCATATTCAGTCATCACATAAGTTCACATTAGCCTTTATTAGACCCTTTATGCAAATATCTTATCATAACAGCTCATAAGCGTTCATAAGTGAGAACAATCCTTTCACTTTAGAAACACTAGCTAGTGAGTAAGCCTTTAACTTCAACATTCCATTATAATCATGAGAACTACCTTTCAATCATATAACAATCATAACATAACATACATACATGCTTCATAGCTAATTCAAGTGTACTGGGTTAAGGATGATGGGACCTTGTCATCAACACCACAACAACACATTAGCTATAACCTCATTACTATCTAAGTAATTCACTTTTCATAATTGAGTTCAAAAAAGAACCAACATTCACTCCTTTTACCCTACATGATACTTCATACCTCAATCACCCTATAATACATAATCAATACATAAACAAGGTAATTCATGAAGTAATATCATACTAACATCAATATAAGCAATTGATATATTTATCACCTTCAATACATTCAACACATCAAATCCAAAGATTATAAAAATTGAGGGAGAACGTGGGTCTAAGGGAATATAAAGTGAATAACAACAATTAACCCTAGATTTTGACGATTTTGAAAACATCTTTGGAGGGACCTCTTGGGAAAAGGAATATTAGTTGAATCCTTTGAGAATTGGTATTCTTCTTGGATCTAATGGAGGTTTGAGGAAAGAGAGATACTAGAGAGAAGGTAGGGATCCTAATTATTTTTTTAATTCTAATTGTGAGTTTGAGTTTTTGATTGGGAATGAGCTGAAAATGAATAAAACTATATATATATATTGACCCACACAAAATACCCAAAACACCCCCTCACTAGTTGGACTTTAAAATGAAAGTCCAACTTGAAAAATCCCGAAATAGTCAAATCTGGGAGGTGGGTCCGCGACGCGCAATGGGGTCCATATATTTTTTTGAAAATGCATTTTGAGTCAGAAGACCTCGTGTCGCAGAGCTGAAACTTTCCCTCATCATTGAGGGCTAGGCGCGCGACATGTGGCCATATCCAAATTCTGCCGTCAAAATTCCTTCTTCGTTTCTCTTCTCTAAGCCCTCAAGACTTCCAAGACTTTTTCCCCGAACTCCTAGGACTGTAATTACCCCTTTTTAAGTCATAATTCATTAGTTTAGTCTCTAGCTTAAGTCATAGAATTTTCGGGGTGTGTCACGCTCCTAGGAGTAGTTTACTCTTTAGTTGGGTGGAATGATACCTCTGGAAGTTTACTTTTTACTGGGCAGCCCTTACTGACGTCCTTGGGACTTTACTCTTTACCTAGGCGATCCTTATTTATCACTAATGGTTACAGATTGTTACTGATTGTCCTACTACATACTTTGCATTAATATGCATTGTCTATCACCGACATATTTGTTTGTTGATTGAACCCTAAGATTTATGGGGCCAGTTAGGTTATATTTGTTGTTTGTACCTTCGGGGTTTATGGGGGTCTAGTTAGATTATTGTTTGACTATATTTTTTTTCTCAATTATTGAGTTTGATAGCTTATAATCTTTAATGTTAGAGTTAGGGTTGTGAGTCATCGTGACCCTTGCAGTTGACTTTTATATCTTCGTTACTTGCAAATAATTTGTTGGTTTGCATCTCAGGTACGTTCTTCATTCGACTTCTTATCCCTTGTATCCTATTTTCCTTATTTGTTGTCTACTTATTATCTCCTCTGTAGTTATATGTGATATGCTTTCCTCATTACTTGTTTTTTATGTTTGTGTCGTCTTTTGTGTTTAGTCATCCGATCTAATGTGTACCACTGTTTATACTCATGCTAAACTTGTACCCCATGTAGATAGTATTTTGAGTTATTGTTGTTGGTTTGCAGTCGTCCAAAGCAGCTTGGAGTCTCGGACACTAAGGTGAGCTCTTGGATTTTGAAGTTGTCGAATCTTGTCTGATTTTGGCTAGGCGTAGTCTTATATTGTCTTAAGATAAAACATATATTTACTTTGTATACGTAAAAGTCTTGTACTCTTATTTTGATTAGATGATCGATTATTGATTGATGGCATGTCTTGGAATGGTCTCTTGTGTTGCATTTCTATTGATTACCAATGGTCTCTTGTGTTGAATTTCTATTAATTACCCTTTCTTCGCTTCCTTATAAGCTTTATGCTCCTTTTTGTTGACTTCCTCTTCGTAGCTCGTTGCTTATGGATCCGAGCTAAGGGTTGGGAGGCTTACCTAGGTGCCACCATGATATGAGAAACGAGATCGTGATAAGGGGCCTTTTTTCTGTCGCTTTTATGCATTTTAAAAAAATATTTCATAAAAAGTGACGGACTGTGTCAATTTGTCTATCACTTTTCTGAAAAAAATAAAATAAAAAGTGACATCGTCAATCGCATGCCTAAAAAAATTAAAAAAATAAACTAACCGAAACAACACAGTCGTCTTACTGTGTCGTTTTGGAGAGATGCAGTCCATCACTTCTGGAAAAGCGTCAAGGAAAGAAGTGACTGCATCTTTTTTACGTCCACTTTAACAAACAAAAAAAGCAACGGACTTCATCGCTTTCAACCATCACTTTTCAACAGTTTTTTACTTAGTAGTAATTATGTTGATATAATTTATTTTTATGAAAATGGATTAAAATATGTAAAATGAATGAAAATATCCTTAGTTGATAGTTTGGAAGTTCATAAATGTTCTTGTTATTAATAATTTGATATTAAAATGTCATTATATATTAATGGATCAAATATTGATGCCCCTTATAAACACATACTTTATTTAATGATGGTTTTTACAACTAAAAAAATATTTATCTTATTTATTCGAAAAATATTACGAAATAAAAATTTATGGAGGAGTTACTATGAAAACATTTCTATGGGAAAAAGTACTACTCTTTTAAAGAATTGTTTTCTTTCTTCATTTCTTTTAAAATCACCTTGACTAATAAATAATTTTTTTTCTTCTTCTTAATTTCATTTAAAAATTAAAACAAAATAACATTATTTACCTCTTTTAACTGGTAATATAGGTCACATATAGAAGATCACAGTGACCCATAATTAATTTTCATTTATGATAACTATAACAAAAATTCTAATAAAATCAAAAATATTTTTTTTATTTCTTAATCTCTTTGGAAACGCATTCTCTAATTTAAATAATCATTAGGAAAAAATATGTGTTTAAAAAGAAAAGAAATACCAATATATTATTTGAAAACAGTATTTTTAGACTAAACTATTAATAACAAAGACATCTTCACACCAAATTATCAACTCGGAACATTTGTATTCATTTTACATAGTTTAAGAACATTTTTAATCTTATACCCTTTTTAATGAAAATATCAACAAATTCACATAGACGTTGCACAAGAAATGCGGGTGGAAACATGAGTCATCCAAGAAAAAGAAATGCATTTTAAATGGAATGATAAAGAATAAGCTTGATGAAGGTAACTATGACCGTTTGTTGTAAATAAATGGAGAAATATGTTCGTTTTTTCGTATAAAATGTATACTGTATATTTATTTGAGATGAGAAAATAAAAGGAAGAAGGTAGGCAAGTGAAGGATGAAGGTGTTATTTTCCATAGCAGATGAAAAAGAATTAGTATTACAAATTCATTAATTAAGTCCAAAAAGTTCAGAGTATATTTGCATAAAAAACTTGTCAACAATTTCAATATAAGCGGGGCATGTGAGACGCGAGTAGTAATAAATAACTTGTTCAATATCGAGGGCGTGCTCATCTTTGTAGTTCTCTAACATTTTCAATTCGTTTAGCTTTTGAGTCACCAAATAACTCCTTTCATCTCTAATTTTATTTTCTTCATATTTCTTCTTCTTTATGATTATTATCTCCTTCCTCTTTGAAGCAAAAACAACTTGATGATCTCTCTCTTCCTTTTTTGGCGGCGGAGACGACATCATTATTATGTTCTTCTTCTGCTGTATGTAGGTTTTTGGAATCTTTTGATATCCACCACCACCAGAGAATAAATATTTGACATTGTACAACGTTTTCTGGATGAGTTTTTTGGTAGTGGAAATGGAGCTTCTTAGAAACATTTTGTTGATACTCAAAATGATAGATAGATAGATAGATGTTATAAGTAGAAGACAATATTGGCCTTAATAAGTAGAATAGAAAAGTTAGGAATGGAAAAACGACAAAAAGTTTTAAGCTTTGTAATTCACTTTATCTTTCTGTCTCTACACGCTCCCAATTCGCTAGCTCCTTTATTTATTAATCTAGAATTTTTGTCTGTCTAATAATTGAAAAAGGCCCCATAATTCTTTCATAAAAATAGAAGAAAGGTAGTGAGTAACGATAAATGAAAATAATTGGTACGTATTTGTTAATTCAATTTTAGTTTAGTGGGAGTACTGGGGGTTGGTGTGTTACCCTCAAGAAGCGGTGGTGGTTGAAAACTTCAAATGTCTCCTTGTCAATTAATGAACACAACAACTACTTTGTTTGCTCACTTGTTTATGTCAATTTGATGCCAACTTCCAAATATACTACAATTTTTTTATTTTTTATTTTTATAATTATTATTAATGTTTGCAATAAAATTTAAACATATAAAGAATAAATCAATCACATAAACAAAATCTAAAGAAATATGAATATTTTATTGATAAATTCTCATATGATAAGATTAATCCATGATTTAAATTTATCTCTTATTCAAAATAATATGATTTTAATTTGAACGATATGAATATTACGTGACTATTGTGAAATATATACTTTTAAAGGGAATTTAATACCTTCTAAAATCCTAAATTAAAAACACTTATGAAGTTCCATAAATTTCAATGTCCACAATTAATATTCCCTTTCTATTTTTCTTTGGTCTCGAAGTAGTTTAACAATTGGTTTGTCGACAATTTTTTATTGACAAAAAGGGGAATTGTTAATCATTTTTGTCCTTACATCAACAATAATGCTCATCTAGGCCGTGATTGTCGGGCAAATAATATTAATATTTATGGTTAAACTAGTGAATTCAACCGCGTTTTGTGTGGTCATAATAACTTATTGAATTTATTAAATAACTTTTCAGAATAGTTGAGTATTTAAAATATTTTATATATTTTTTATAATGGCATCTTAACGATTAAATCATATTTCAAATTTTAATTAAGTTTATTATTAGTATTTAAGTTTTATATCTTTTATAATCTTAAATAAGAGTATTTATCTTCTAATAATATTTTTTATATCTTTAAACTTATGCTCCTTATTTTTATAATTAAAAGAAAATTTGATTCAATAAGTTATATACATATTTATCTGTACATAATTTTTCCTTTCATTTATATGTAAGCATTGATGAAACACATTTCATTATAAATGCAACAACCTATTTAAATTAGTTATTTAACTTGAAAATAAAAAATAAAAAACATAGAAACATAAGAAAGAAATAGTTTTGAATTGTGAAAATCCAATTTATCATTTGACCTTCATTTTGATGATTTTATCATTTTAAATTTTCACGACTTAAAATTTAAAAAAGAAATAGAAAAATAATGAATAATAAGAATTAACTTTTGTTAGAAAAATAATGAATATACATCGTAGATCGTATGGTAAAAATAATTTAAAAAATTAAATAATCTATATTTTTTCATTCCTTTACAAATTTATATATGTCATGTCCATCCAATAATAAGTAACTAAAAGGAGGTATTTCATCATTATTTTTATTTATTTATTTTGGATTTCAACTATGAAAAATTCAATTTGACTATGAAAGTTTAAAATTTAACTCATAATTTTTAAAAGTTTGAGAAATAATAAAAATGATTTCCAATCCAAATCATTGGCAAAAAGTCAAAAGTAATTTGCATTACACAATCCCAATTTTCATAAGTTATTTTTCATTTTTTAAAATAACAATTATATTTTTAAAATTATACAATAAAAGTGGACAATTGCCAATTAAGTTTTCTGATTTATGATCATATTCATTGTGTCTTAAGAAATTTATACAAAAAATATACTGAAGCAAATTCTCATTGGCGTCTTGTTCTCGTTTTACTTTTTTTCTCTCTTGCAACTACAAGGATAAAGAATTAACAATTCAAATATAAATAACGAACAATCTTTTTTCTGTATGAAATTTTAAACAACATCTTTTTGTTTATTGGCTTCTAAAACAATTTCTTGAACTTGAATTTAAATTTGTTCCTACAGAAATATAATATTATACTTACAGTTCACATTTTATAGATAATCATGTCTTTTAATATGCTATTTTTTAAAAATGTATATAGAAAAGAAAATAAATATTTTCACTTGTGTTGGTATGTGTATTTTGAGCAACTTTGTTTTGTTATTGATTTCCAAATGTGTCTCTTAGGTTGAGACTCCAAATAACACTTCTTCCTACAAAATATAAAATTATAGTTTAAAGTTCACATTTGAATATATTACTTTTGAAAAATGTATATAGAAAAGAAAATAGATATTCTAACTTCTTTTAATATGTGTGAATTTTTTAAACAATTTTTTTAGGTTGAGACTCCAAATAACACTTTCTCCTGCAAATTTTAAAATCATAATTCAGAGTTCACATTTCATAAAACTCATATTTTTTAATAAATTTCTTTTGAAAATTGAATAAATAAAAGAAGATAGATATTCTTACCATCAATTCATATAAAAGAAAATAAATTTGAGCCTCCAAGCAACACTCTCCTCAAAAATATAAATCATATTCAAGGTTAACAATGCATAAACACTCATATCTTTTAATAAATTCTTTTTGAAAAATGCATAAATAGAAAAAGATAAATATTCTAATCATCAATTTATACAAAAGAAAATAGGTAATCTCACCTTAAAATAAATAGTAAAATATCACCAACACCCAACATTGACTGAGCTTCTCAATCATTTGCAATGTTTCTTATATTTATATGTGCAAATATGATACAAGTACAATATAAAATACCTCAAATGATAAATGTCATTCAATATAATGACTTTTCACATTTTTGTATTTATTAAATTACAATTGAACTTACCTTCTGAATTCCATAACTACTACATTAATTGTAACGACCAGTTTAGTCGTTTTGAGCAGCAGATTTTATTTCTAGAAAACTGGCTGAGACGACGGACCCCACGACGGACCGTCATGGGCACGACGGACTGTCGCAGGGTCTCGTTTCTAAACACTTAGAAATTCTGAAATTGGGTACTGAAATCGACTCTCTGAACTTCGTGACGACATGGCAAGACGGACCGTCACAGGCGTGACGGACCGTCATAGACTCTTTGGTGGAAATTGAGTCTCTGAACTTTGCGACGACCTGCAGGACGGACCGTCGCAGGCACGACGGGCCGTCACAGGTTGCGTAATCCCAGTCTGGGTCGGATTTCTTTAAATGTTTTAAGGGACGTTTTGGACTATTCCTGCTATAATTATACAGTTAGTGGGTAAATGTTAATAAGTCTAATTACTTGGGGGTTAAAAGAGGTAACCTTAAGTTAATTAGTGAGTTATTATTGCCATCTTTTATTCTTAATTATATGCTAATTAGGGTAAAATAAAGAGGGTTTTGAATAAAGAAAAATAGAAAGAACAAAGAGAAGGAGAGGGAATCGAACGAGAAGAGAGAAACAAAGCTTGGGAAATTGCTTGCTTGATCACGAATCTTCGGTGGAGGTAGGTTATGTTTTTTATGCTATTCGTAGTAGACTCTTAATAGCGAATGATATGTGTTGGTAATATTATCCCATCTTCTATATGCTTAATTGTATGCTTGCATGAATGTGATTATATAATTGTGATAAAATAAGCATGATGAAGCTATTGAATCCCAAATCTTGAAAAACCCTAATCTCTTTGTTAATGATGATGCCTTGGTATAAGAAAAGGCTTGATGAACTAAAGTAATGAGATTGATGATGCCTTAGTATAAGAAAAGGCTTGATGAAATAAAGTAATGAGATTGATGATGCCTTAGTATAAGAAAAGGCTTGATGAACTGAAGTAATGAGAATGATGATGCCTTGGTATAAGAGAAGGCTTGATGAATTGATAGAATGAGATTAGGGGATCAGAGTGTCACGTACCGACACATAGAATTAAGGGATCGGGTGTGACGAAGCGACACATAGATTTAGGGGATCGGGTGTCACGAACCGACACGTAGATTTAAGGGATCGGGTGTCACGAACCAACACGTAGATCTAGGGGATCGGGTGTCACGAACCGACGCGTAGATTTAGGGGATCGGGTGTCACAAACCGACACGTAGAATTAGGGGATCGGAGTGTCACGTTCCGACACATAGTAGTAGGGGATCGGAGTGTCACGTACCGACACATGAGGAATAAAGATAATGAGGGAGCGGAGTGTCACGTACCGACACAAGAGGATACAGATAATGAATCTTGAAAGATGCTAATATACTCAATCTAATGAACCTAATTCCCAAATGGGTATGGTATTGAGGCTTGAGTCCTCATGTGTGAACTTGGCGGTATTTAATAATGATAAAAGTACTTGTTGTGCTACATGTTAAGTATTGTAGTTGATTTTGTAATATTACTTGATATATATTGTTCTCTATTTTGAGTTGGCCGATGATATCTACTCAGTACCCGTGTTTTGTACTGACCCCTTCTTTTATGTTTTCTTCTTTGTTATTTGTGGAGTGCAGCAAACGTGCCGTCGTCTTCAACTCAACCGCAATTCTAGCCAGTCTTCGTAACACCGGATCTTCAGGGTGAGCTAATGCTTCTAGCTTGGACTGGATCTTCTTCCTCATGTCTTGATGCCTTGAAGTTCCGGCATGGACTAACTTTTACTTGTTTTAGCTTCTAAGAATACTCTTAGTTTAGTAATTTGATCATAGATGTTCTTGTGGTGATGACTTCCAGATTTTGGGGAATAATAGATGTTGAATTTTAGAAGTTATTGAATTGGTTTTTCTTAATGAGTTTAAGTATTCCGCATTACTTTCTGTCAATATTATATTGAAATGTTAAGGGATATATTGGTTGGTTCGCTCACATAGGAGGGTAAATGTGGGTGCCAGTCGCGGCTCGGTTTTGGGTCGTGACAAACTTGGTATCAGAGCATTAGGATCGTTGGTCTCATCACACAAGAACGAGTCTAGTAGAGTCTTAAGGAACGGTAGGGGGACGCCTTTACTTTTCTTTGAGAGGCCATAAGACTTTAGGAAAATTCCATTCTTTCTTTCTTTCGTGCTACTACTTGAATCCAATTGGTATCTAGGTGATACAAATTGGTATCTGACCATCTTCACTCTATTTCGCAGATGGTTAGAACTAGAGCAACGACTACACCAACACCAACACCGGTGAGACAAGAAACGTCTGAGCCAGCCACTAGGGCTGTAGCTCGAAGAGGAGTAGCGGCATGAGGCCGTGGAAGAGGTCGTGGGAGGACGTCCTCTAGAGGAAGAGGACAAGCGCCTAGCCCACCTGGTACTAGGGCGGTGACTCCTCCATCGACTGAAGAAGTGATAAGAGAGGGTGAGGAATGGGAGAATGAACAAGTGCAAAATGCGGAATTGCCACCCTAACCTACCCTAGAGATGATCAATCAGGTTCTTGCTTATCTTAGTGGGTTATGTGATCAGGGTCAGGCACCTCCAGTGTTTTCTGCACCAACACCTCCGGTTTCAGAGGTGCGACATGCCGCTGCTGGGGCTCCCCGTATGGATGCCTCATTGGAGATAGGCACGTTTCCTCGTCTGACTACGGGGCCCATAATGACAAATGATCAGCATGAACTTTTCAGTATGTTCTTAAAATTTAAACCTCCGGTCTTCAAGGGTGCTGAATCTAAGGATGCCTACGATTTCCTGGTTGATTGTCATGAGCTACTACACAAGATGGGTATAGTAGAACGGTTTGGTGTGGAGTTCGTGAGTTATCAGTTTCAAGGGAACGCCAAAATGTGGTGGCGGTCACATGTTGAGTGTCAACCAACAGAGGCACCACCTATGACTTGGGCCTCATTCTCTAGCTTGTTTATGGAGAAGTATATCCCCCGAACTTTGAGGGATAGGAAAAGAGATGAGTTCTTGAGCCTGGAGCAAGGTAGGATGTCGGTTACTGCATATGAAGCTAAGTTTCGTACATTATCCAGGTATGCCACTCAACTTTGTTTCAGTCCACAAGAGCGGATTCGCCGTTTTGTGAAGGGGTTGAGGTCAGAGTTGCGGATTTCAGCCTTACAGGTAGCGGCGACAGCGAAATCCTTTCAAGAAGTGGTAGACTTCGTGATAGAGGTGGAAGGAGTAAAGCCAGATGACTTCACCATGGCATCAACATCAAAAAGGTTTCGGAAAGGAGGTGAGTTTAATGGTTATTACTCTAGAGGACAGGGTTCCGAAGGTTACTCAGTTCGACCAATTCAGTCTTCACTACAGACTGTAGTTGGGGGTCCACCTCAGACCGGTCAACACTTCTCTGAGAGGCCTATGCTTGAATCCAGAGAGTGTTATAGATGTGGGAAGACTGGACATATTAGGAGGAATTGTCCAAAACAGAGTTACAGACCCCCAATAGCTAGAGGTAGATGTGGTCATAGTAGAGGCCGTTATGCGGGAGGACGTGGTGGTCGAGGTAATGGCGGGCACCAAAACGGCCGGGGTGATGGGCAAACTGGAGCCACTACATCACAACATGGTAGGGGCAACGGACATACAAGTAATGGGGCCCATTGTTACGCTTTCCCTGGGCGGTCTGAAGCGGAGACATCTGACGCTGTTATCATAGGTAATCTTTTGATTTGTGATTGCATGGCTTCTGTATTGTTTGTTCCTGGATCCACATTTTCTTATGTATCTTCCTCATTTGCTAATGGTCTAAATTTACATTGTGAATTACTTGACATGCCTATTCGTGTTTCTACTCCGGTGGGTGAGTCTGTGATAGTCGAAAAAGTATATAGGTCTTGTTTGGTGAATTTTGTGGGGAGCAACACTTATGTAGATTTGGTTATCTTAGAAATGGTTGATTTTGATGTAATTTTGGGTATGACTTGGCTTTCGATGAATTTTGCGATCTTGGATTGTAATTCTAAAACTGTGACGTTAGCCAAGCCTGGGACAGATCCGTTAGTGTGGGATGGTGACTACACTTCCAATCCGGTTCGTATCGTGTCCTTTCTTCGTGCTAAGAGAATGGTTAGTAAGGGTTGCTTAGCTTTCTTGGCACACCTCAGGGATGATAATACCCGATTACCTTCGATTGAGTCAGTTTCGGTAGTTCGTGAGTTTTTGGATGTGTTCCCTGCAGATCTTCCTGGTATGCCACCGGATAGGGATATTGACTTCTGTATTGATCTCGAACCAGGTACTCGCCCCATTTCTATACCCCCTTACAGAATGGCTCCCGCGGAGTTAAGAGAGTTAAAGGCCCAACTTCAAGAGTTGTTGAGCAAAGGCTTCATTAGTCCAAGTGCATCTCCTTGGGGTGCTCCGGTTTTGTTTGTGAAGAAGAAGGATGGGAGTTTTCGGATGTGCATAGACTACCGGCAGTTGAACAAGGTAACTATTAAGAACAAGTATCCTCTTCCTCGCATTGATGACTTGTTCGATCAGTTACAAGGTGCTTGTGTCTTCTCTAAGATTGACTTGAGATCCGGTTATCATCAATTGAAAATACGGGCAACGATGTGCCAAAGACTGCTTTTCGAACCAGGTATGGGCATTACGAATTTGTAGTGATGTCTTTTGGTCTTACGAATGCCCCTGCTGCTTCATGAGCTTGATGAACGGGATTTTTAAGCCATTTTTGTATCTCTTTTGTGATCGTATTTATTGATGATATACTGATATACTCTAAAAGTAAGAAGGAACATGAGGAGCATTTGAGAATTGTATTGGAAATGTTGAGGGAGAAAAAGCTTTATGCCAAGTTCTCTAAGTGTGAGTTTTGGCTAGATGCAGTGTCCTTCTTGGGGCATGTAGTTTCTAAGGATGGAGTGATGGTGAATCCTTCTAAGATTGAGACAGTGAAGAATTGGGTAAGACCCACTAATGTGTCAGAAATAAGGAGCTTTGTTGGGTTAGCTAGCTACTACCGCCGATTTGTCAAGGATTCTCTTCTATTGGTTCCCAATTGACGAACTTGACTAAGAAGAATGTTCCATTTGTATGGTTGGATGAGTGCGAAGAAAGCTTTCAGAAACTCAAGACTTTGTTGACTACCGCACCATCCTTACTTGCCAGTAGAGGGTAAGAAATTCATTGTTTATTGTGATGCATCCTATTCTGGGTTGGGTGCAGTGCTAATGCAAGAAAAGAATGTGATTGCTTATGCTTAAAGACAATTAAAGGTGCATGAACATAACAATCCGACCCATGATTTGGAATTGGCCGCGGTAGTATTCGCATTAAAGCAATAGAGGCACTATTTATATGGGGTTAAGTGTGAAGTCTATACAGATCATCGTAGCCTACAGTATGTCTTTACTCAGAAAGATTTGAACTTGAGACAAAGGAGATGGATGGAACTACTGAAGGACTACGATATCACTATTTTGTATCATCCGGGAAAGGCGAATGTTGTGGCGGATGATTTAAGTAGAAAGGCGGGAAGTATGGGAAGTCTAGCTCACTTGCAAGCTTCTAGACGCCCATTGGCTAGAGAAGTTCAGATTCTGGCTAATGACCTTATGAGGTTAGAAGTAAATGAGAAGGGAGGATTGTTAGCTTGTGTGGAGGCAAGATCTTCCTTCCTTGACAAGATTAAGGGAAAGCAGTTTCATGATGAGAATTGATCCGGATCCGAGATAAAGTGTTGCAAGGAGAGGCTAAACAAGCAACAATCGATGAGGAAGGTGTGTTTGAGGATTAAGGGAAGGGTATGTGTACCCCGCGTCGATGATTGATCAACACTATTCTGACAGAGGCTCATAGTTCAAGGTATTCTATACACCCTGGTGCAACCAAGATGTATCGTGACCTAAAGTAACACTTTTGGTGGAGTAGAATGAAGCGAGACATTGTTGATTTTGTTGCCAAATGTCCAAATTGTCAACAAGTAAAGTATGAACACCAGAGGCCCGGAGGAACACTTCAGAGAATGCCCATTCCTGAATGGAAGTGGGAGAGAATTGCAATGGATTTCGTGGTTGGTCTTCCAAAGACAATGGGTAAGTATGACTCTATTGGGTGATTGTTGATAGGTTAACTAAGTCTGCTCATTTCATTCTAGTCAAGGTAACTTACAATGCAGAGAAGTTAGCCAAACTTTACATCTCAGAAGTGGTTCGATTGCATGGGCTTCCACTCTCCATCATATCAGATAGAGGTACGCAGTTTACTTCTAAGTTTTGGAACACATTGCATGCTGAATTGGGTACTAGGTTGGATCTGAGTACCGCATTTCACCCTCAGACCGATGGTCAGTCTGAGCGAACGATTCAAGTGTTGGAGGATATGCTTCGTGCTTGTGTGATAGAATTTGGTGGCCATTGGGATAGCTTCTTACCCTTAGCGGAGTTTTCATACAATAATAGCTATCACTCAAGTATTGATATGGCTCCATTCGAAGCACTGTATGGGAGAAGATTGAGGTCTCCCATTGGTTGGTTTGATGCATTTGAGGTTAGACCTTGGGGTACTGACCTTCTGAGGGAATCGCTAGATAAAGTGAAATGCTTCAAGAAAAGCTTCTAGCGGCCAAAGTAGACAAAAAGAATATGCAGATCGAAAGTTTAGAGACTTGGAGTTCATGGAGGGTGAACAAGTCTTGCTGAGGTTTCGCCCATGAAAGGGGTGATGCGGTTTGGTAAAAGAGGTAAGATAAGCCCAAGGTACATTGGACCATTCGAAGTACTTAAACGAGTAGGGGAGGTGGCTTACGAATTGGCCTTGCCTCCAGGGCTGTCCGGAGTGCATCCGGTATTTCATGTGTCTATGTTGAAAATATACCATGGGGATGGAAACTACATTATCCGTTGGGATTCAGTTTTGCTTGATGAGAATTTGTCTTATGAGGAGGAACCTGTTGCTATTTTAGATAGAGAAGTCCGCAAGTTGAGGTCGAGGGAGATTGCATCCATCAAGGTGCAATGGAAGAATCGGCCGGTTGAAGAAGCCACTTGGGAGAAGGAGGCCGATATGCAAGAAAGATACCCACATCTGTTTAAAGATTCAGGTACTCCTTCTCGCCCTTGTTTTTCTTCTTGTGATCGTTTGAGGACGAACGATGGGTAAATTGGTGTCTATTGTAGCGACCTGTTTAGTCGTTTTGAGCAGTAGATTTTAATTCTGGAAAACTGGCTGAGAGGACGGACCCCACGACGGACCGTCATGGGCACGACGGACCGTCGCAGGGTCTCGTTTCAAAACACTTAGAAATTCTGAAATTGGGTACTGAAATCGACTCTCTGAACTTCGTGACGACATGGCAGGACGGACCGTCACAGACTCTTTGGTGGAAATTGAGTCTCTGAACTTTGCGACGACCTGCAGGACGGACCGTCACAGGTTGCGTAATCCCAG